>JAQFZL010000795.1:0-13217 GCA_034695685.1 Galumna lanceata
TTTATATAAATGAATGAAATTAACATTTCTTTTGAAATTTTAAATATAAGATTTAACTCATATTTATTTTTAATGAAATGCAAAGAACTAATTGATGATAATATGTGTATCACTTATTTTCCAGAAAGGAATTCCCAAATAGAATAAGATCTGTCGATATCGTCGACACTGGACTCAGCAATGCATTAACTGTCAGCCCTTCTATGCCTTCATTTGCAAACAATTCATGCGATCAATGATTGTATTTTCGTATTTTTGCTTTAAATACGAAACAAACTCTTTGATTATATTTTGATTACATCTATGAAGGGCTGGCGATCATCACAAGTGACAAACTTTTAAGAAATTCTGTTAATTAATAGTGAAAACCGTTCACTCGAACTATAATTCTGTCGATTGTCTCACAATTCTCTCATTTGAGGAATTGTTGATTAAAAATGAATAAACGATAAACAACTCACATATATATTGACAACTATTCGATCGATTATTGATTTCAGAAATTGAAATCTCTTTGAAATAATGGAAACTCCGATTCGAATAACTTTGAATTAAACTATAATTTGTGCCGAATTTGTGAATTACAAGAACTGTTTATTGAACTCAATAATAGAAGACAATCTCTGTAATATTCAATATTAATATTTGACCCAAAAGTTCATAATTTGCTTAAAATAATTAAATTTTTATATAAATTTTAAAACAATTTAATGCTCGCGATTTCCAATATATTAATGAATTTCTATGAAATATATTTAAAATGACTTAACACTAGAATAGACAAATGATTATCAAATTTAAAATAAACTAATTATTTAATTTGTTTGAAATATAGAGACAACAACACGATTTGGCACAAAAGGCCGCCGAATCTCTTGAAAATAAGGTATAAATTTTTGAAAATTTTATTTCGAGAAATAATTATTAATAAATGATAGGAATATCCAATTGAAACGAGTGCTCCCAAATCAGATGACGACAAAACCAAGAATCTAGACATCGATTCTACTCAAGAAAAGTACTTATTGGCTGTTTTTGGATATGTTTGCCGTAAGTTATCATAAAACAGATGTTTTTATTTTAAGAGAAATTATAATAAATGACTGTATTTTATGTGTAGAGGTATGCAATGTATTCTTGAAAGATAAAAGTGCTCGTTATGAGCACTGCCACACCGATGAACACTTGAATAAGTTTAATGCCGCTGAAGATGAAAGGGTTAAAACAGAAGAAACCGATAAAAAGGTTACTGAAAATCCAAATGTGAGCGAAGAAAAGAATGAAAGTCAAACTGATATAACAGATTCCTCGACTCAAAACGTAGAAAATGGAGAAAAGACTGAAATTAAAAGTTCTGAACAAAATGTCAATGAAGTGAATGAAAATAAAAAAGAAGAACCAGAAAAAGAGAGTACTATTACTGTTCAACAAACGGAAGGTTAGATTAAAATTAATATCTTAGTGTTTAAGATTTCATTGATCTTCTTATGAGTAAAAATCTTTATTTTAATAAATTTTATTTGATTTAAACGTTTGTATTGTTTTGTGTTAACCGTTAGAAAATAAATCTGAAGAAAAATCAATGAATGAACCGTTGAATGAAGGCTCGGATAAAAAAACTTGTGAATCCAATCCCCCGACAGGTGCCCCAGAAACTACCCCTCAACCACCTATTGTCAACTCTCAGCTCAATCAGACGCCAATACAATCAGACAACAATTCCTCAAATACAGGATATCAGAATAGAGGTCGCGGATACCAAAGAGGAAGAGGTGGTGGCAATCAGGGACGGGGACGCGGAGGTGGCGGTAGAGGACGAAATCGGGGACGCGGACGGAGATAAGCATTTGGTCTCTACAAAGATTGATGTTATTTCTGATCTGACTTTAAATTGAGATTAATTTATACATTCATTTTAAGCCAATTTATGACCGGTTTTACAACTCATTTGTAATTTCGACACTTTTCCTCACAAATTATTTAATCAATTTTTAAGTATTTATATTCAAAACACTCTTTGATTTTATTTTCAGTTTTGATTTAAGTTTATTTTAGTAAAACATTTCTAGATTTTACTCAATTTAATAGAATTTATCCGCATTTAGTATTTGTGCTCTATATTGAAATCCGTGTTCTGTGCAGTTAATTATTGGCCCTTAATTTTATATAATTTTGCAAAAATACAATAATCGATGAAAATCTCTTTACATTTTCATCGTATCATTCAATTAGAATAAATACTTATATAAATATTAATTTAAATTATATTTTATATTTTTTTCGTTTTTTTTCTGACCTAATATTTGGGTTAAGAATCACTTCTGTAATCATTGAAAATATAAAAATTAATTTTATTTGGATTTATTAGAATTGAGTGCTTTTTCTTTGAGTGAAATTAATAGCGAATAATAGTACCTATTTTTCAAATCATATTATATTCAAATGAATAGTTTGTCCAAAAGTTACCTAAAGTTCTTATAACCGATACAACAGCCACTGAAGACGCAGTGATGGTCTCTCTTCAGAATACATTTGTCACAAACATTGCAATGAAAAGAACGGGGGGGAGAGTTGGCCTCACACACCATACAGAAACGCCACTTCGGCTTCAGTACTGATGGCAGCAGAAGACCGGATGTTGTGTTGTCGGTTGTGATCAACCAAAACAAATTCGTCAAAATATTGAATAATATGAAAATACCGGCACTCGTGTGAAAGTACTGAATCGTCACATCAATGGTATGGATGTGCGGTAACACAACTAAAATCAATTTCAATTAGAAATAGAAATCAAATAAAAATATAAATACTTTGAACTTCAAAAATAAAAGTTGAAATAACGGCAACCGTTAAGAAACTAATGGAAAATAAATCGGTTATATTCTTGACTTTTATTTTATATAAAATATCCATTAATTTATTCTAATTATATTAAATACACACAAATAATAACTAAATTATTGGAATATTTGGACCCACTTTTCAAAAGACAAAACAATTTTATTCAATTAAATTATCGTCATTTTAGAGAAGAGTTCATTAAAAATCAATAAATTGATTGTTTGTATTCATTAAAGATTGCATTAATCGTTAAAATTTGACATTTCTCTCATTGTATTCATTTTATATGAATTATAGGAATAACTCTAATATAGAACACAATATCATTGTTTTACTTTTCCTCTAAAACTTATAAATTCTTCAGAAATAAAAATTCATTGAATTAGAGTTAAATTAGAGTCAATTAATAAAATTTTAATTAGTTTTTAGAAATTCTTTTCATTTAAATTATTTTTATTAACTTTTATTAAATTAAAAGTCTAATGAAATGATGAAATCAAAAGCAAAACATTACGTATTGTTTGAATGAAAGTCACAATTGTTTCGAAAGCGGTTTCGTTCAAAACATTGAACTCTGAATTGTTTTCAAAACGTTTTCAAAAAATATGATAAAATTGTGTCACTCTTTGATTGTAGTCTTAATCGTATTCATCGATTGTCTCAACTCATCAGTAAATCAATTCAATGAAAAAACTATAAGAAATGAACCAAAATCTGATGTCATCGAGTCTTTATTCCCGGAACAGCCGATCCAATTGGTCAGACCCGACGAATATCACAAAAAATTAGTTATTGTCGAAGAAAATGTTAAAGTAATGATCACTTTTGTTGTCCATTAGTATACCATTATATTTGTTAAACAGTTATTGAACCGATTGGTGGGAGCGGTGGCCACCGTTGCTGTCGTCGGCAAATTTCATTCCGGAAAATCATTTTTAATGAATCAATTGATGGGAAAATCCCATGGATTTGGTGTCGGACCCGATGTTAGACCCAAAACAATGGGAATATGGATGTGGGGAAAGGTATGCATTAATTTAAATATTTGCTCTTTAAATGTATTATTGATTGACAGCCGACTCAATACACTCTCGATTCGGGTTTAAAAGTTTGGGTAATATTTTTAGACACCGAAGGCTTTGCAGCCAATAATGTGTCTGAGAATTACGACGCGAAGATATTCGCCGTTTCGACACTCCTTTCGTCACAATTATTATATAATTCGGTGAAAATCATCGATCAGTCAGACATCGATTATTTGGAACTATTGGCGCGAAGAACACAATTGTTTGCATTACGTTCTCAAATGTCCCGCAAGAAGTGGACCAATGAATTCAATGTCGATCTTTTAAGTTTTCCACCACTTGTTTGGGTGGTTCAGGACTTCTTTCAGACCACTATCGATGAATCGCCCAAACAATGGTTACATCGACTGATGGAATCCCATACCCGAGAGAATGATTTATACGAAATTAGTTTAAAAGACATATTTAAGTCCGTCGACTGTCACACACTTTTCCTTCCGGCCATTAAAAAACATATTCTTAATGATCTTTCTTTGGCTAAAGAAACCGATTTAACCGAAGAATATTTGTTTGAATTAAAAGAATTAATCAGTAAATTAAAGAAACAAATTGTTCCCAAAGAGAAGAATAATAAACCTATAAGTGGTGTTGAATTGGCGGCACTCTTGCAAGTATTGGTAACCGCTGCTAATGATGGTTCTTTGGCAGATGTGCCCAATCGTTGGGATGCTTTCGTCACTCGTTTACAACAAACAGCTATTGAAGACTGTCTTAAGTTTTATGAGGCAGATATGAATGTCTTAATTATAGACGAATGCAATAATAATGCCATTAATTTAAATCGATTCGACGAATGGCACAATCAATCCCTTTCCCGAACACTACATCTTTTGAGTCAATTATTACACGGTTTAGAAGAACCGCTCTCTAAAGGTCTTAATAGTTTGAAAAGTAGTATTGGTATTCAATATGAACGCAATCGAGATATAAATGAAAAGAAAATTAAATTAAAGTGTTCTCAAGTTTTACACGAATTAGAATTACGTTCAGAACAAATGATTAAAACTATTGAATTACCAATACTTACAACAGAACTCTTGCAAAGAGGTAAAGATATTCTCAAAGAAATGAAAACAGAATATATTAACAAAATAAGTGATTTAATTGATAATTCTCTGATCGAAACCTATTTGGAAACGTTGAGCAAATCAATCAAAAATCAAGTTTCGAGTCTTCAGTTGGAGAATAACAGAGCAATTGAACAGTTTTTTGATAATTTAATAGAAAAAGCGATTGAAAAGTTTGGGGGTATCACTGATTCCAATTATAGTCGTCTTAAGCCTCGAAAACCCACAATTTTGAAGCGTATTCTCGAAGAGGGAAACATTCAATCACTGGATTTATTTAATAATGAGTGCCAAAAGTTAACCGTTGAAAACGTTTATGAATCAAAATTAGCGGTACTTAAAGTAAAACTCAATGAAAAGATTATTGATTTGGAAAAAACTAATGAAAAAATTGCTGAAACTTATATTGAAAAAGAGTCTCAGCGTTTAGTCGATGAGTTTAAAGAGAGGACAAACACTAAATTCATATCACTTCCCGTCAATAACACAGAATTGGAGTCTCGTTTGAAACTTGAATATTCAAAATCAATTAGAGATTACACCGATTTGTTCTCTGATTATGAAATCTATAAATCATACGAAGGATTATTTGAAAATTTTAAACAACTTATTCGAACAGTTTGTGAACAAAGAAAGAGAGAAAACGTGGAAGCATTTACTAAAGAAGTAAAACAACCGCTGACGACATCAAAGAAAATAATTATTTTATCGCACGACAAATACTCAACAGTTTTTAGTTTCAAACGTTTTGTAAGAAATTTCAATTTTAAACATTTTTAAGATTTTAATTCAAATATGTTTTGAAAAACAGATGCATTCCGTTTGTTTACTACAGTTAGACGAAGGAAAGCCTAAATTTTGGTCCGATTCACTAAAGTCTGAAATTATCGAAAATTTTCTTAATAAGGATAAAGAATTAGTCGGTTTGACTTCCAGTAAGTCCGGCCTCTGGTCATCAATTGTTGGATTTTTTCAATGGATTTTTTGGATTTTAAATTTAGGTTAGTTTTAGTGTATTTTAAATAATTTTTAAATTAAAAACAAATCTAAATAATAAGCTCTAAGTCATCAGTTGATAATAAACGTCTGGTTTATTATTTGTACAAAAATTTGTTACATTTGTTTTAAAATAGTAATAAAATTTAATATAATTTTTGATTTGAAAAAGAAGTCTAAAATAATATTTTGGAATGACTTCACATTAAATAGTTTTATGAAAATTAATAAAATAAGGAGAGAATAAACCTTAACCTAACAATAGATAAATGTAGTAAATATAGCTCTTGAGTCGTGTAAATCAATAGACAAATATTTAATGAAAAAGTTTTAAAGTTTAATCTATAGATTATTAGACAATTCAAGCGAATGCCACCAAAAATATTATTATAATTAAAACAATTAATACTCCGATCGCAAAGTATTGGCGACGATCTAAACACAATTCTATTCATTAATATTTTCCCATTAATTGTTAAACCCTTACCATTGGAGAGGTGTAAAACTCGGGCCACTTTTTTCAAGGTTGTGTCCAATCTTGAATCAGTTAACTCTATTTCATGTCCCAAATCGTCGAGCATTCTATAGATTAAAAGAGTTTAAAACGAAAAGTTACTTAAAAAGTATGTAAGACATACACCGCGTGTTCGTCGACTTCAGTTCCGATTTGACGACTAATTGACTTTAGATTTCCGACACTATTTCTAAGTTTGTCTATAGTTTCGTTCTGTGACTGAAGGATCGTTTGTTGTCTCAATTGATGGCTTTCATCAACACTAATACCAATATCTGTTGGATTTGTATTATGTGAACTCATATCATATGTGTTCTCCAAACGGGTATATTTGGCAGAATTGTTGGCGAGGGATGAAGTGCTAGTGCTCTGACGAAATGACATTCTTTTGTCTTTGTTTTTACTTTCGAAAAGTTTTTCTCTCATAAACTTCACCTCTTCTTTCGTTTGTTGAATGAATTTTCTTCTGATATTAATCTCAGTTTCTTCTAATTTAAACTTTTTTGGATTGTTTTCTACGATTTCAATCGTTTCTTCCAAGTCTTCTAAATCCCATTCAATGCTTCGCAAACCGTTTCTCAGTTCAGTTGTAGTCCACTCCAACTCTTCTTTAGTGCCGGTGTTGGGGTCTTCCTCGAAGTCAGACCAACGCTCAAAATAATTGCGACATTTTGTTAATGCATTTAATACTTCACTATTTATTGATAAAAATATTAATGAATGGTTTGTTTGTGAAATCAATACTTACTCTCTAACAACAAAAAATGGGTCTTCCAGTGACATAACGAGAGCTAGTCTTTAATGACATATAAATACCAAAATATGTTATCAAAATTTGTTGATTAATTAAACAAAAATTAATGAAATTTAATTCAAAAAATAATAAATGCTTTTGTTTTAACTAAAAATTTATAAATAAAAACTTATCTACGATTGAGAAAAACAAAAGAAAAATTATAACTAAAGACCAAAAGTGTTAACATTTGATATGAAATTCAATATAAAAATAAGTGGTTTGTAATCAAAATATTTGTGACTAATTTATTGAATGTCTGAAAAAGTGCACAAAAAGGTTTCATAAATACATTTTGAACGCAAACTCCAAAAGTGAAGATAAGAACCACTGGTTTTAGGGAACGACCAAAAAGTTTAGACAACTTTTCGTTTGAGTTCTCAGTTGTGGAAAGCCTTCAACGCATTCAATGAAAGTATGGCTTCGAGTTTATACAAACAGAGGTGTGTTTTAAATCCAATTTCACTCTTTTTGAGCTCTAATTTTGATTTTCACTGAATTTTGTTTTTCATTGAATTTTCACTTAATTTAAGTAACACTTAATTCCGGAAACAATTTCCACAAAAATTGTAATAAACTTTTCTCATATCAAATCCCTTTTCAAGTGTTCTTTATTTGTGTCCATAGAAACCGATGACTGGTTTATCACCAGAATTATGTTTGTTTACTTTGAATTTAACTTGATACTTTCATTTAATATAACAATTTTCTTATTATCATTACTTAAAACTTCTAATTACAGATTTTCGGTTAACTTAAAAATATTAAAAACAATTAAATAAATCGTAATATCGTTTACTCTCTTATCAAAACTCAAAGATCGCAGTTTTGATAACTTTGTTTTCAATCAAATATCTATTAATCACTTAATTTCAAATCACTTGAGATTTACAATCATTTGATTATTTACTAAAAAATTTGAAATAATTATTAATTGAAGTTTTATAACATTTGACAGACTTTTGAAATTTGAGGAATTGTTGAATAATAACGAAATCGGAGACCAAAAGCAAATAATAGACACAATTGGTTTGCGTCGGCTCTGCTTCGAAGTCGGCTGTCCTGACGACCAGAAACACATTCGTTCATTGGTTTGGAAGGTATGACTCACTGTTGATTACAAATGTTTTTTGTCAAATCATTTGACAATAAAACAAATGTTATAATTTATTAAAAATATATTTTTAATACAAAACTCGTGCCAATAATTAATGACATTTCAGATACTTTTAGGTTATTTGCCATCAGATCGGAGTCAATGGAAAAGTCATTTGGAAGAAAAACGCAAACTCTATCAACAATTTGTTTCCGAATTAATTATTGGGGACGAGAATAACGCCCAATCACCGGATGACCATGTACATTTCTACATTTATAATTTATTGTTTCTATTATTGTCTTATAATAACTAATTTGTTCAGCCCTTAAATACAGCGCCAAACAGTCATTGGAAGAGCGTTTTTCGTGATAATGAAGTCTTATCTCAAATATACAAAGACGTCCGCCGTCTGTATCCCGACATCTCATTCTTTCAACAGAGAATCGCAAAGACATTCACAACCGAATCGATGACGTGTGACGTAATCGGTAGTCAAACAAATCGTAAATTAGTTGTTATTAATAGTATTTAATCGGATGTTAAGGTCGAACCGCCAGCAAAGCCTATAGTATTGATGTAATTCGTAATCGTTTCGGTGGAACAGAAATTAGAGATAATCATAAAAAGTCGAATAAATTCGATGAAAGCGACGATGACTTTGAAACACCAAAAAACCCAAACGGACAGGAATTTCATTGGTATTGGAGTGAATACCACTTCTTTCTGATTCTTCTAAAAATTGTTTTAACTATTTGTTAGTTCTCTTCTGACAATAGTTTTATTCAAATTTTTATTTTTTATCACTTAATTATGTTATTGTCATTGAATTACAAATGATTTCTGTAAAAATAGGCAAATCGTGGCCAGAGTTTTGTTTATTTACGCCAAATTAAATCCTGGTCAGGGATATGTTCAGGGAATGAATGAGATTATTGGTCCCATTTATTATGTCTTTGCAAACGACACCCGCGATGGATGGAGCGGTTCGTCTCAATAAATGTTATTCATATTAATCCTTAAATTATAAAACATTAGATCATTCAGAAGCTGACACTTTTTGGTGCTTTACATCACTCATGAGTGAAATCAGAGATATTTATAACAGTCACGCAGATTCTGATCACTCCACCGGTCAGTCATTTTCTTAATTATAAATTATAACAAATTCATTAATGAAGAAATAGTTTACAAAAACTTATTTAAAAACTATTTGCTATAAAATGGTTACAAAATTATTTTCAAATTGAAAGTTGATTTGCAATAATTATTATTGAAAATCAATTAGTTTTGTAACAAATCCAACCACAAAGAGTTCATAGATTAGGCTATTTTTTAAGAATGCCTTTGATTACATAAATAAGTAATAATTTTCCAAATATTTAAAGTTAATTTACGGTTGAATAAAAGTACCCAAAAAATTGTCCTCCAAATTTCTATTCTTAAGCATTATTACCAAGTTCAATTGAAAATTAAACCCTTTAAAGCAAAAGTCAAATGTTCTAAGAATTTTTTAGCTTAACATCCCTTTAGTTTCTTTCTATCTTTTTGTGAAAAAGAAAAAAGTGTTCAAAAATTTTAAACGAATTTTTAAAGGGTTTGTATTTGAAATTAATTTAAGTATATATAAGAACAGAAAATAAAGGCATTCTATTTGCAAGTCATAAATTTTCATCAAATCTAAACAGTTTGCAGAGATCCTCATATTATCCCTAATAATTATTACATATATTTATAAGTTAAACCCATTTTAAGTTCATATAAAGTATTATTCAGTTTCCAAAATATAATATTATTATAAAAACAGAGTTTAGTATCAAAAGTTCTAAATTTCAAAAGTATTTCCTTTAATTCACTTATAATTATCAGCAAAAATATTCACATTTCTTTGATTAGTGAATAAAAGTTAATTTTAAATCGTTATAACTATTCATCTAAAGAATAAATCGACTTTTTATCATTAACATCCACTCTTATCTATATCAATAAGTTAATTTTGTTCATTTTTATTGAAATTTGTTTATATTTAGTATCAATTGTTTGATAGATTACATATTATTTTAAACCCTTTAATTTAAGATTTTATTTAATCATTTTTTTATTGAGGGAATAGTAATTAAATTTTTTTATTTTAGTTATAATTTATTCATTAAACTATAAAATAGTTATTCAACATATTATCAAATGATTACTCCAGTGGTGGCCAAAGGAATCGATTCGAAGCATAGTTTTTCAACAACAAAAAAGCCAAAAATGGCTAAAATTTCAATATTTCGTTATTTTTAATCATTTTAAATGGTTTAAAAAAATTTAGTATTTCTTAATCATTTTCACCATTTTTTAGATTCAAGTAATATTTAATCATGCACAAATTTCAAGTTTTTACTCCAAAAGTCCAAATTTGTTCAAAATAGTTTTTTAAGCTAAAAACACAATTTTATACACTAGAAAAAATTGTTTATTTTACAATATTTATTAAATATGAACAAGGTTGAAGAGGGATTTCTCATTTTCAATTTGAAATAGACGCTCTCCCCTCCATTGGCCATCTCTAGACTATTCTTACATTGACATTAGCCCTGGGCTTAATTCAGTTCTAAATTTACTTTTTTTTCATATTTTGAGTGAAATCTTAAATAATGACTTTTGCCAGGAATATAACATTTGAATAAATAAACAATTTTGGTTTGGAATGGCCCACAAGATATATATTTAAGGTGACTTCAAAATCATTTGGTCATTACTTTATGGCATAAATGAAAAATATAAATAAATGATTATTTTTTAAAAGAACTATAAATTAGGATAAATACTAAAATTCTTAAAATAGCGAAATATTCGTCTTAATTAAGAATTGCATAAATTTGATAACAAGTCATTAGAAAACTTTTTATTTCTATAAATAAAAACAAGTTTTGCGGCTAAATCTAAGATCACTATTTTGAAGAATGTTTACCATCAGAGCTAAGAATAGTTTCAAATGTTTTTCTTATACTTTTTTTGGTTTCTCCTATTATTTAATAAATTTCTCTTAATTTAAATCTAAAATTGAGTGAATGTGTAAAATATAAGTACTATTTATTTTATAAATGCAATGAAAAGTAAATTTCGTCATATCTTTGGCTTTAATTAACTCTTGTTTTTAATTAAAACTAAAAATAATTAAATAAAAATAATTAATTTTTATTTAAAATTTAATGAAATGAAGGCTCACTTCGAAGAATTCTTTAGTCAATTGAAAGGTTGACTTTGAAATAAAGTCAGTGCCATAAGAATATCATTTCTATTGTTTGTTTTTCAATTAGAATTTGTTAAAAAGTTTAAATTTGATTAAAATTCTTATAAATTATTCAATAGTTATCTTAAGAAAGATTTAATCAAATTTTACTTTCAATAACATTATTTGAATCACAAATATTTCTTTTGTTTTAAATTCAAATTTTCATTGAATTTTCAAACAAATGATTGAATTATTTGAAGGTATCGTCAGTTTAATGACTCGTCTGACAAACCTTTTATCTAAAGAAGACAATGATTTGTGTCATCGAATAACTTTAGTTCAGGGAATAAAACCACACTTCTATGCATTCCGTTGGATAACTCTACTGTTATCTCAGGAGTTTCCACTGCCAGGTATTACTTATTTACTTAAAATTCAAACCAAACAATTCAAAAGTGTTTGTTCTCTAATGTCAGATGTTTTACGTCTCTGGGATTTCCTGTTTGCCGACGAAAAGCGATTTAATTTTCTTCTACAGACCTGTTGTGCAATGATTTGGTAGGTATTGAGTATTGACTCAAATGATTTCACAACTTATCACTAATAATGAGTTAACGTTTGCCTATCATTATTCGCAAGTCTTCTTCGGGACGACTTAACGAGTGGTGACTTCGCAACAAACATGAAGTTATTGCAAAATTTTCCCGAAAGGATAGACCTCAACCAAATCATCAGTAGAGCCAAACAAATTCATATCAATTAATCCAATTTTTTCCAATTTCTATGAAATCAAATCAATTGATTCATAGACTGCCAACAATTTTCTAATCTATAATTTATTAATTAATATTCAAATGAATTGTTTTATTTATACTAATAATTGTTTTTAATACAAAATTAATAAATAAATTTAGTTTTTATTAAATTCAATTCATTTAATTTAGGGAAAAGTATGAAATGGAGAGTATATGAAAAAAATTGGTTGAAAAGAGTAAAGTAAAAGCAAACACTTCAGTGACAACTACTTTGACAGTAACTTAATGTAAAAATGATAAAAACCTGTTTTGTTATGTAATTCATGTTACTGTAAATCTGGTTTATCAATGCTCTCCATTAAATTGGTAACCATTAGATCCACTAAATATCCTTAAACTCGAAGGCAAAGCCTTTTGAGTGAAAGTCCTCTTCCATACATCAGTTGTCAAACATTATTACATTAAAACCATTAGTCTGTGAATTCATAGAGAATTCTTTTCTGAGTTTTTCACATAATTTCGTTTTATTATAGTTTTTTTATTTTGTTTTTTATCGTTTATTTGAATCTTGACTCTGAAAATTCCAAAGTGTCTGACCTGAGAGTGAAAAAATATTTCCTTTTTCTCTGACTCTTCAATTCAAAGGGTCAACAGTCCCTCCAAACGACGAGTTAAAGCATTAGTTAAATAATAATCATTGGATCGAATTTTTTTCGAGTCGACTAAAAAACTTGAATAAAGTAATAGAAAGGATATGTTATTTACATTCATTTACATTAAATTCTCTCAAATATATTATTACAGTCTTTTTCAGGTGAAATTCCCGTTTTACCAAATGATTCTCCTTTTT
>JAQFZL010000796.1:0-13205 GCA_034695685.1 Galumna lanceata
AATTTTATACTTAAAACTTAATTTTTGCCAATAAATTGGAGATAAATTTTTTTTCAAACAAACTAATAATTTTCTCAATTTTCGAAGAATTTTTATTTAAAAAATGATTAAATTTTACAAAATTTAAGTCCAAATTTATGTAAAACATTTGTCTCGAAATCATTTTATAAGTGATTAATGAAATAATTTTTAATTAATTATAGTTCTGTTTGAAGTGAAAACCTTAAAGGGTATCAAATAATTGAATACTATTTCGAAAATTATTAGTTATTTTTCTCCTCTAAATCCAATTATCAATGATTGGTGATTGGTGCTAGCTCAACTCAGCTCAGCTCAACTCAACACAACTCAAGTTTTAATGTAAAGACAAGTTTTGTCGAACTTCATAACTTTCTTGTTTTTTTTATGACAAATAATTGCGAAGTTTTTCATCAAAGTTTAGTAACAATTTTTTTTTAAAGTAAACATTAATTGTCTCCAATTATTCAGTATTTAGTAAAAGATGTCCTCATTATATGCTTTATTATTATTTGTATAGTTTTTTGTCAAAATTCATAATACAATAAATCTGTTTATTTGAATGGAATCGGATCTGACAATTGAGGTGAGGCTGCGCTCATACAATGAATTGAGTAAAACTTTTCTCATTGGTTTTGATTGTCATTTGGGCCGAGTTTTCATCGCTCTCTTTTGCTTCTCATTTATCTTCAATTTTGTCGCATTATTTTTCTAAATACGAGTAAAGACTGCGACACATAATGTTATAAAGTAGTCAACATGTAGTCACTACTTGTGGAGTAGTTGTCACCTCTTGATTCCGTTTAAATTGATTCACTCTCTATATTCTGTGCTCTGATTCTCACATCTAATCCATTATTTATAAAAAGATTCATTTCAAAGCAAAACCTGTGATAAAGCCGTAAGTTTTCAAATGATATTTCCCTTCTTTTCTCTTTTCTTCTTATAAATCAATTATTTAATGATTTCGACTCTAATTTATTATAGAAACGATTCCTTTTACTCAGAAAATATAGTTTTTTATATTTATTGAAATCAAGATATAATTGAAATGATTTTAAATCAATTACTTATAATATTTTAAAATAGTTTTTATAAACATTTGATTGACTGAAAGTTTAACAAATGATTACGAAACTAATGGAAGACATTCAAAGTGAAATCCGATATAATAAACCTTTAACTTTAACTTTATTCAATTCTTTCAAAGATTTTCCTTTTAAGCACTAAATTATTCTAAAGTAAGGATAACTTGTTTTTCATTTGTACTCAAAAAAAATCTTTTGTTTTCTTCACATAATTCTTGTGTTCAGTTCCATCGGTGACGCAAATGCTTCCGGAATTATATATTAGAGTGGGTTAGCCTTCAAATGTCATATAATTGTTTTGATGGTTTGATCGCCACTCAATTACATTCGTCAAAATATTATTGTATTTGAAAACTTGAAAAATATTAGAGAAAAACTTGAATGATTATATGCGCCAATTCTTTGAGCTTTTAATCAATTTTGTTGTCAGTCTTATGTTTTTGACTCCAATTAATTAACTATTTTATGATCGATTGTAATATTAATACAAATTTAATTTCAATACGTTTGGGACAAATGTATCGACACTTAAATCAAATCTTATCATAAATAACGAGAATTTACTAATTGACTCAATAATTAAAATACTATTAAATAATTGCTTTTAAATAGTTTATAATTAGTGACTAAAATTTGTAATACACTTATCAATAAGAAGAGCATTTCTCGAGGCATCGAATGATTGTGACCTCAATATATATAAATAAATGTATTTTACGATTAAATCAAACAATAAATGAATAAACTTTGATTTAATTATCTTAAAATCAAAGTCAATGTCTTTGTGTTTGCCTTAAATCTTATGTCGAGATATTTATAATAAAAGTCTTCAAAGATTGTGATGAATAGCATTTGTTATTGATTTTCATTTTTCTCTTTAATTTCTTTTCAATAATTTTAATGATTTATTCTTAAAATAATTTCTTTTGCTTACACTCAAAGTCATTTCAAATTGATTACCAGTTATTTCATTTGAAATATTAGTGAAGTATAATTAAAATAATCTGATATATAAGAAATGAAAAAAGAATTTCTCCGAACATTTTTTACAATTATTCCCATTTGCTTATCAGTGAAAGAATTTTAATTTGAAAAATAGGCGGTGTATTAATCTAACTAGATTACTTAGTATTATGGCATTTTCAAGAATGACCTTTAAAATTGTTTTTTAATTAATCAAAAAATTGGAAAATCATTCATAAAAATTATTGTTGAGTTTTAAAGAAGTTTTTAATGTTTAAAATTGAAATGTTTTGATTGAAACAATGATAACATGTTAAGGAGCGGACATCTAATTGAAGCAAAAGTGTAGTCGTTTTGAGTGAATTCATGATTATAGAGGAGTAAGACTTTCACTATTGTTTTATAACTAATTTATTCAAATTGATTGCGGCGTCAAATGAGTGTCGACTCTCTTTCAGGACTTTGAAGGTTACAACAGATTAGTTGTTCATAAGATCTTTCATTTTCTCATTACTATTGTCTGATTGTTCTTAAATTTTTTTCAAATTTCTTCATAAAACAAACGCCTAAATGTTTTGGAAAACTATTATTCTTTTCATTTTGTGATTATTTCCTTCGATTATTACAAAAATAGAAAATTTACAGAAAGATTATAATATCTTATCACTTACTTTCCTGTTTGTATATACAGTTAAACATTATTTCCAACTAATATTTCAAACGAGTTTTAGAGAATTAATTTGAGTTTTCATTCCCTTTTTTAAACCTCACTTTGTTTTCAAACTTCAATATTGAGTTTATTAAGACTTTTAATTATGTTATTTAAAGATTACACCCTTTTTATCGATTTCACCACTTATTGATCTAAAGCTCAAAAGTGAGTTCATTTTAGTGTTCATTCGTTTCAAATTCACTTTTAATTTGAACTTTGTTTTCAATAAACGTTATTAAAAAAAAATAAGTTAAGTTAAGATACAAACAAATCAATATCTGATTTAATGGTTTTTAAATGGTTTTACGTTGTCTTCTATTCTTTTTTTCTTAAAAAAAGAGAGATATGTTGGTAACGGTTAAACCACTCTTTGTTACCGATTTGGGATTTGGTACTTTTGGATTATTAGTGGATTATTTATGAGCCAAAACCTTATAAATCAATTAACACTTCAACTAATGAATGGTATGTTTTTATTTGCTTTAATTATTAGAGGAAATAAGTTCTCTCAGTGTTCATATAATTTGGTTGTGTTCACACACTTCATAACTCACTTAACTAAGTATTATAAGCATGGTTCATCTTTTTTAACTATCAAATAATAGCTTTGAAAGTAAAGAAATAACAAATCAATTAAAGCGAATAATTATGAATTAATACTTATTAACTATTATTGATTAAACCGAAACAGATTAGACAAGATATGTATTCGTAGTTAAGAAAATCAAAAGAAACTTTTATTAACATTTATTGAAATCGTCATTATATGCGATTGTCAGTACCATCACTGAAATACTCTTATTAATTGTTTTTAATTTTTCCCATTTAATTATCTTCTATGACTGAATATGACTCTATTTTGTTAATAAATTATTAGTGTCTAGTTAATATTCATTATTTAAAATTTGTCTTGATATTATTACATGACATTAAATATACATAAATAACAGGTTTGTTATCTAAAAGTTCTATAAATTGAAAGAAAATGAAATATAAAATTCATTTCTTTAATTTAAAACATTTATTTTTCATTATTTGTTTTTAAAACAATTTTCAGTAATCATATTCATTTTAAATATTACCTTGCTTAAGCTAAAATCATTTAAAGCCTCTGGTAATGTGTTGCCATTGTGTTAATTTTGGGCTATTATTGTCATTAGAAAAGAAGGCAAATATTTTGCAAGTTTTGTGGTCTTAATTATTCTAATAAAATATCTGAAACAATGATATTAAAAGAAGAGGTGAATAATTGAAAGATAATGCACTTCTCATTTGCATATTTTGTTTGATTTATTCATTTTATAATAACTTTTTCTCTTTAATTTTGTTCATTATTTCATTTTTCCATTCATTAACACAATAGGGAAGAGGAAAGACATTTGATTGTGTTTTACATCTCTTATAGCACTCTATAATATAGAGTCTATATTATGTAATCTATGAAACCAACAGAAAATTAATTCCAAAAAAATAATAATACATTCAATATATAAGTATTAGTAATAATTTATTACAAGTTTATTACATATTTGATTGCATACAAAATGATTATCTCTAAACCCAAAGCAAAAAAGTACTCAAATTGAGTGTCGACTTATTGAAGAGCTAAGAGAGGAGTAATTGTCTAATTGTGATCTCACCCAACAAAGACTTCAATGTTTAAACTGTCTGTTATTCTCAGTAAAAGTATTTTGAAAGAAATTCAAGAGAAAACTAATTTCAATTGTTTGTAAAGATAGGGTTCGTTTTAACAGTTACTGGAAGTGGAGCCCTATCGGCACCCATTTATAGAGTTATCCAAATGTTGTTGTTTTGGAGTATTTCGTGGAAATAAGTTTTAAAAATAAGAGTAATTTAATTATTCATTTTGTTTTGCGACACACAATCAGTGACTAATCGTAGCAATTGTTCGGATAATTTATTTTTAGATACAAAAGAGATTATTCACTAATAATTTTAGACTTTATATCGTCTTTCATAGGGTTTGTGTTAAAAGAATAGATGTGTGAAAGAATGGGCTATAATTCAAAATTAAGAGAAGCAGTAATTACAGACCCAAACATTCTTTGAATTCATTCTGATTAGAATTAAAGAGATTTTGTGCTAAATATTGATTCGCTTTTCATTTGTTTTCTCTTAGACTTTATGTTAGATCTTAACTATAGTTAAACAGAAATCTATAGTTTTTCGACAATAAATAAATGTTTGTTTAAATAATAAGTTCTTTGTTTGTCTCACTTAAAGAAAGTGTCATTTAATTTAATTCTTGACTTCTTTTTTATTTGTCTCAACTTTTAGTACTTTCTGTTGTGTTTTTGATCGGATGCCAGACTTTTAAACGTAAAGTGATTTAACGAATGAATAAGAGCTGAAACATCGGAGAACTCAATAAATCGGTTCACTTAATAGCTATGAGTCATCAGGAGTTGCATCAAACCAATGGTAAGAATAGCAACGACTCAAATAACACAAACGACAACTCAAACAACGCGATGGCTGTCCATAACTCAAGTGAAAGTGAAGAAGAGATGAAACGCGACCGAAGAACAATTGATAATGACTTTAATGGTTCAGATATTCACAATCGGCGCTCATCTCTTCATTCAAATCATTCAAAAACAATAAGAAAAGAAAAATTAGAAAAGATATCATCGAAACGATCAATGGATGACGTATTGAAAAGACTGAACAAATATAACTCCGATAATGAGACAAACCCTGACAACAATCATAAGCTATTATCAAATGCTTTCGATTTGACACAATTGGCCAACGCTTCCAAAGACAACAGAAATATTCACGAAACCGAACAGAGAGTCACTGTTATGATAGAACAGTTACAGCAGTTAAGACAACAACTGGTCAGTCAGCAACAGGTTTCGGTAAATTACATTCTTCTCACTTACAATAGCTTTGCGCAGACGTTAGTCAGGGATCAGATTTGATCCAATAAACAAATGTATTGTCGCCCATTGGATAAGATATGCTGTATTGTCTTAACACAATTCCTACTAAAAATCAATACAATTGAAGTGCAATTTATAAACAGAAGGCCTATAATAACAGTCAGTCAGTGATATATTTGTCAGCTTTTCTTGACATTTATCTCAATTTTAGTTCATTTAAGTTCGACAAACACTCAATTCTAGGACTTAAACATCAAAATTATATTTTTAGACAAATCTCCGAACCATATATTTCTCAAACAGTTATATTAATTGAGAAGCAATACAATACTCTTCTCATACATATTTTATATTACCTAAAATCCTGAATATAAAATTCATGATTATTTCATATTATTATATACTTTCAGAAATAATATTATATTTTGGTCTAACTTTCAGAACATTTTTCTGAACACACTTTGGAAGAGACTTGAAATCATTGCTTTTTATAAACTTGAAGGGGTTCTCAGGGCACTGACTTTCATATATTTGTATACATTTTCTATACACTTTATAAGTTTTTTAATATATTTCACAAAGAAAATTATCTAATTTATTGATATATAGGCAACACTTAATTTAGTTATTTTTTAAAATTGAGAACATATTTGAATTTTTTATATAAATTTATTGAAACTTCAAAACATTATTTATAGTAATTAATGAGCATGTTCCTTTTAAAACTTAACTCATACTACATTTCAGAGGATAGTAAATATAACTGTCGACCAAATGATATCAATTATGAATCATTTCTATTAATTTTTTTAAGAATTCAATATTAATATTTGACATTATTACAAATAAATATATTAAATGTCCATGCTAATAAAGCCCAATATTTAAAAATTCCAATATTAAGTTATAAATTATAACTTATAATTCTTGAAATTAAAAAATTACTTCGAAAAATGAGGCATTTTTAACATTAAATCCTTAAAATAATTAAATAAAATACTTTTGTTTAATTATTTTTCAAATATTTATTTAAAAATCGAAGTTAATTCAAAAAATAGGGAAATCCGAGCGGCCGCTCGAGAACTTCGGTTTGTTAGGCCAGAAGGTATCTTGCCAATTTTTCGGTCTCAGATGGGAGTATTCCAGAATACCCTTCCCCCTAGCAATCTCAGAAGTTAAGTGATTTTTATATTACCCAGGGATGTTAAAGAGGAGGTATTCCAGAACACCCCCCTGAGATCGAAAAATCGGCAAAATTCCCCCCCCCCCCCCGGAGCCAAGTGTTCAAACAATAGAAAGGGTTTCAATATACACCCCTGAGAGCAAAAAAGGGCAAAATACCCTCCTCTGAGATCGCGGAGCTTTAACATCCCTGATATTACCTAAAAGTTGAATAAAATTTTGAAAAAAAGTGAGAATGAATTTAATTGTCAAATAAAATGTTTATTTATTTGACTATATTTTTATAAAATCTTAATCGTATTCTTTGGTTCTGTTAATTGAATTAGGATTTCATTCTCTTATTTTTCAAATAAATAAAAGCAATGAATGAAGAGCTATACTAATAGCCTATTATAGTATGGAATCAATACTATTGACTTCAGTAAAAGAAATTAAGGGAAAAAAGTTAGCTTTCATTGCTATTATTTCCGCTAATGTTTTATAGCAAATTATGATTACTTTTTCATATTATTTAAAACAAATTATTATTTTAATATTTCAGATTTAATGAGCAAATAATGGGTATAATTATTGCTTAATAGAAATTTTAAATTAAACCCTTAGGTCTTAAATTTTAAACAAATTCATTTGATTAAAAGACTAAAATTTAAGCTTAATTTTAAAGTTGTTATAAAAATACAAATAAAAATTTAATAATGTACCTTGATAATTATATACATAAAGCTACCAACAATTAAATGTCATTTTATATATGAAACTATGATTCAAAAGACAATAAATTTATTTAAGAATTTATTACTTATAATTATAAAAGAAAAGAAGATTTTTTAGCAAATATTTGTAGCGTTTATTCATTAAGTTTTCAGAATATTCTAATATTTCTTTTTTTTTTCAGCAAAACTATTTATATTCTTCGGGATCTCAAACAGAAGATAATCAATTGAAGAGACAAAGGGATCAGATTCTGGAACAGCAACAGAAGATCTTTGAGTTACAGGTCTTAATTTGTTTAATTATTTTGTGAATTCTCTTAATTTGAAAACTTTTGAATTATAGCAAAGACTAAGCGGTCAATATATGGCTGCCTCACCATCTTTGCCACAATTATCGATGGCATCAATGGCTTCTATGCCTTCATCTGCAGCTCAACTCATGTTTTTGCCATTTTTCAATAGCAGTTCTCTCTCATCAATAGCACCGATTAATTCTAATAGTTTAAATCGGAATGACTGCAACGGTGTAGAGAAATACTCATCTGTTAGTCCGACTCACAATCAATTATATCAGAACCTAAAGATGTCGACTCATTCCTCACCATTAGTTCATTCGCGTGAATTAAAAGCCAGTGATTCTGAAAATCTTCAAAATTCTGTAAACATTTCATCAGAAGAAGAGAATTATGGAGTGAACGCACCCTTGAATTTGAGTAAACCAAAACTTAGGCCCAGTAGTGAACTGTCTCCTACTGTTCCGATGGATATTATTTCCCGATTATCACACGAAACTCAATTAAATCTAACACAACCTTTGGGTCCACACGAAAGCTCGCATATGTCAATATTTACCGACAATTCATATTGGAATCCACTCTCACTTCCGCCGCATCTCAAAAAAAATCCCTTCAACTCAATGGGTATTCCGAACGCTGGACTTGAATTGATGCCACCCATCGATAGTATTAACATGTATTTGGCCAATAATACTGTTCCGTCGATGACAGTTCCCAATGTACTCAACAAAGACAGCTCTAGTTTTCATTCCACAGATAATAACGAAAGAAAAAATGATTCAGTGATTACGTGTCAGAGTAGGCACACTCTCCAATACTCTCCAATTTTTATTAAATCTTATATCTTTTTAGGCAAACTTTTGGGGGCAAAAATCATTCGTCAGGTGAAGAAAGATGCAGACGGAAGGCCTCACGTCAAGAGACCTATGAATGCTTTCATGGTTTGGGCTAAAGACGAGCGAAGGAAAATACTAAAGGCCTGTCCCGATATGCATAACTCCAATATCTCTAAAATATTGGGTATAAATTATAAATTTAATATTAATAATAATTATATATTAAAATGATTTAATATTTAGGCGCGCGATGGAAGTCAATGTCCAACTCAGAGAAACAGCCCTATTATGAGGAACAGTCGCGTCTCTCTAAGATGCATATGGAACAACATCCTGATTATAGGTACAGACCCCGACCAAAGCGCACATGCATTGTTGACGGCAAGAAACTCAGAATTTCGGAATATAAACAGCTTATGAAATCTCGTCGACAAGAAATGAGAAATTTGTGGTCAGTTTTGTTGAGTTTTATTGATTATTAGACATTTGCTTATTGTGTTAACAGGTATAAAGACAACGGCACTCAAAATTTAATGGATGTCCACGACTTGAACAGTAGCTCTGCATTTTTAACCGAATCTCTCGGCCCTAAAGGCTATGAAAATGAATTACTTGACTGTTCCGATGATAACAGTCTGTCCCACAACGAGTTCGACTCCGACTCGAGATCTCATTCGCCAAATATTGAGAGCACTTTGAATCCAATCGATGACTAATCACTAGTTCTAAAACATTAACTCAAAACTAATTTATTCGGATTCAAAGGATGAGCCACTTCTCAATGAAACACAATTTTCATTTGTTTTAATTAATTAATTAGTATTTAAGGCTTACATAAATACTTTCGTCGATATATTGTATTAATATTTATTTATTTGATTGTATTGTAATGTAATTCTCATCCGATTATTTGTATTTAAAAAAAATTCCCAAAACATTAATAATTACATAAAACGATAAAAATGTGCTAAAACTGATTGTAATCTAATTTCATTACTAATTAATGTATTTATTTGTTAAACAATTCAATGTTTTTTCTGTTAATTAAATCAATTGAATTAAAATGTAGTCTAATCTCAAAATAAGTTGAAACCAGTTTTAAATAAATCATCTAATTTTAACTCCAAGTCAATTATATGAAACTATCGTGGTCATATAATATGACTTATATTGAATCAACAAGGTTGTTTTAAATTATAAAATTGGAACCAAATTTTCATCATTTAAAAATTGAAGTTGACCAAGTTGTAATTTTTTATATAACCTTGCTTATTTAGATAATTAAAATAATACCCTTAATTGGAAAGTCTGAAAGCATGTCATATACACTCCTATGATATTTTAAATATGACTAATATCACTATATTCAGCTTGCAAAACTAAATGAAAATTAACAAAATATTTGTGCTCATGGTCACTCCATCAATGGTATATCGGGTCTCAAAATTGATGGTATTTTAGAAAATTATGAATAAACTATGAATGAATTGATATGAATAAATAAATGACTAACAAGGTAAAATTGTTTTGCATTAATATAAAATTCTCAATAAATTTGTTACTCATAATTAAAAGTTCATTTCGATTTTTCAACTTGTAATTCATTTATACATGATAATTTTACTCAAATGGTTGAGTATCCAAAATTTACTTCAATTCATTGATAGTTTATTCATAACTTTCTAATATACCATCAATAATTCAATCAAAATTATTTTGAGACCAGATATTCGGTGATAGAGTGGACATTCGCACAAATATTTTGTTAATTTTTCTTCAATTTTGCAAGCTGAATAAAATGATATTAGGCATTTTCTAATACCAGAGGACATGCTTCTAGAATTTCCAATTTAGTAAAGTTTAAACTCAGTAAGCATTGACAAACTCTGATTTATTCACTTAAAAACAGGATGACCATGCTATTAAAGGTTTTTGAAAAATTAAGAATTTTTATATTATTAACATATGATTCTGTTTTAAATAAATTATTTAAAATTAATAAAATAAATAATTTAATTGAATAACAAAAATATAAAGCTTTAAATAAAGGGTTGATTTGAAAATAATTTAATAGTTTTTTGCACTCATAAGCATAACATCATATATATTTTTTAGCCAATAAATCAGAGGCTGTCAACGCTTACTTTAGGCTCTAAACCAGGGAAAAGCAGCGGGCCACTTAGCGGGCCAAATCACTTTTAATACCCCACGTAGTTTATGGTGAACAAATTTTCTAGTCATGATAACTTTAAACTGGCTCATACACTTTTTTCTCATGCAACATAAATTATTCATGTCATTTAAGCGGGAAATTTAAAGTTGGCGATCCCTGCTCTAAACTTTAGAATCTAAAGTTTAGAGTGACCCTTAGAGTGACCCTTAGAGTGACCCTTAGAGTGATCTATTAACCTGAGATAGCTAAAGACCTCGACCTCAGGGAGTATTTTGCCACTTTTTAGATCTGAAGGGGGTATTCCGCAATAACTGCTTTTTTATCCAGATTTTAACCTGAGATTCTCAAATATTAACAAAACCGAAATGAAAAGAACAGAATAAGTTTTATTTAACGTAAGTTTTGAATGGATTCTAACGTCTGCTCTGTTTTCACATATGATTGAAGTGTTGTTTCATTCAATGTTTTGTTTATTCATTCGTTTCATAAGTTTTATATGAATTGGATTTAAATCCGATTGTCTTCTGTTATGAAACAAACAGTTATTATTAATTCAATTTTGATTTGTTTTGTTTATTATTTTGGTTTTTACATATTTTTTCAAAAATGATATTCAATTTAAATTGTGATCAAAGAATCAACAATTTGTCCACAATTTACAGATGGATTACAAGAATGAGTGTCACTCCAGGACTGGACTAAATCAAGTGTTGTCCGACCAATTATCACATATTCGTCAACATTTGACGACTCACACCATCACCCGATCAGTGATCAACACAATGGATGAGGAATTTGCGGGACATCTCTTACATCAATCTTGTCTTTGGGGTAACCACGAGTTACTTCAGGACCTCCTCTCTGGAGAACAGGTCACACATATATATGACTAAATTGTTTAGATTCATATATAGATAACTGGATTTATACCAACAGAAACAGTATTTAAATTCAACGGATTCTAAGGGACGGACAGCACTTCAGGCGTCGGTCTGTTGTGATAGTGAGTCGTGTACTCAAATACTACTGTCATCCGGAGGTAACCAATTCTTTGTCTTTTTGGTGATACAAAAAAAAGTTTAATGTTATTTGAGTTCAAAAGCTTGACTCAAATCCAAATCTGTCTTCAATTGTGAGCCCCTTTTATAAAACTATTGAATTTTTTTGATATCTTTTTTGGAAATCATTTGAAATATTTTTGTTTATCATTTGTTTTCAATCTTTTTATCAATGATTTCATCTCTTTTTCATAATTAACTGAAATAACAAAAGCATTTCAATTATATTTAATTATAATCACTATTTTGTTCTCAAAATTATAAATAGTATTCAACTTATTCTGTGCTCGTAATGAAGGTCTCATTTGTAGGACAAATAAAGATTTAAGTGAACAGACATTAAGTGAAGACAAGTTTTATTTTTTTTTGATTTAAAAAATTATAAGAGTTTTACGGCTCTACTTATAAGTGATTGTTTAGTTGTGCGCAAAGTGTGAGCACTCATTCATTCAGTCTTAAAAGACTAGTTTGTTATACTATTTCCAGACTATTTGAAGACACATTTTCTAGGTTTGGGTCATATATTGTTAATGTTATGATAATAGCAGGGAATCACTGTTTCCGTCTATTTGGTCGACATTTTAATTAAACTAAATTTATTAATTCTCAGCCGATCCTAATTTGGGACAAATAAATGATCTCCAAAATAATATACTTCGAAAGGTATGCCTTTAATGAATCGTAAATTTTATTCATTAAATTCTAACGACTCTTAAATCAGAACCCTTTACACATCGCAGCAGAGAATGGAAACGCAAATATCGTTAAATTATTGCTTGAGCATAATGTCGACATTCTAGCCAAAGATGGTTACGGATTCACTGCAATGGATATATCAGAACAGAACGGACACACATCTGTAGTTCAACTTCTGAGGGATGCAATCGGTATGTTCTCTAATTAGGTTTTACTGTTATGAAAGTTTGCCAAAGGTTACCAAAATGTTACCTTGCTCCAAATACCCAAATATGATTTAGAGGATACAAAAAGCAAAAGATTGTCGAACTTAACATAATATTTACTTCATATTCATTAATAAATTGTTAACTTTTATTTATAGTCTTTATTTCTATTATTACTTTATTTTTAAGCAATAAATTATTTTTCTCTTTTTTAAGAAAAAATATATTCAAAATTATGAGAATATTTTAATTAAAACAAAACTAAGTCAATGAATAACCAAAGTTTTTCAATTCTGTATTTATACTTGTTTTTCAAGTATTATACCATTTTGGTATTCGGATGCAAAGTATTGAATTA
>JAQFZL010000797.1:0-13200 GCA_034695685.1 Galumna lanceata
AGTTGTAAAAATTGAAATAAGAGTTGGAAACTAACAATGAGTTAGAAATAGCAGTTGGATATATTGAAATAAGAAGCAATTTTAGTGTAAGTGTTATTTATTTGAGATGTCAACTGGAAATTCATAAAAAGCCGTTTCTATTCGTTTAAAATGCCAGTTATTTCGAGGGCAACAAAATGTTAATTTATATTTCAAACAGAAATGAATTTCTTATATTTCTTTTACTCTGAGAACACATTTCCAGAAATTGAAGAAAATTAAAAACAAAATATTGAGTAAAAAATTTGCAAAAATTCTTTTCGCTGTAAAAATAACTTCTTTAATAAATCAATTGATAAATATATTCATTGAAATGTGTTCTCAACTTAAGTCAAATGTATCGAAAACTTGGAACTTTTGGTGAGAGAGAGAGGGGAGAGAGAGAGAGAGAGAGAGAACACTTATGAGAAATTTCAGTATAAAAAACTAAAGAGAAAAATGGATGAAAAAATAAATTTAATAAATAAGTCATAACTTCTAAAGAGTTTTGGAGATTAGATTCGATAAAAATGGTTAAGTTATTAACCATAAGTTGGAAGAGTAATACCAAAAAAAGAAAAATGAAAGGAATTCTCATCTAAACATTTGGACGGTTTTCGGTTGTATGTGTGTATTGGAGTGTGTGTTAGGCCAAAGATGACAAGTCATTAGAGCAAACAGAGCACGTAATGTCCAAATCATATTAGACAACGTGTGCCGAAAGTCTAACATTTTTCAGACCCAAAGAAAAAAATAGTGAAAAAAGTATTTCTCTTTTCATTTGTATTTTCCTCGTATTAGTGTTCGGCTCACGTACTGATTGACGGCTCCACTCATTGCTATTTCCGGTCAATGCTATTGAAATTAAAGGTAGTTTTTTCGTTCACATGTCATTTGCAAGGGGCAAATGGGGGGCCAAATGGGGCACAATTCGTAATTGGCTTCTTAAAGCTGATTGGCTCTGAACACACACACATACACAGAGAGAGCACACATCACATCATACGAGGGATTCCATTATTCTTATGTGATCTCTATTTTGAATAGTCGTTCAAAGAAATGGATTGATCTCTAGTTTTGTGACGAACTTTTCTCTCTATTCGTTTGAATAATAAAACCTTTTTCTGTATTGAATCCCGAAACTGATCTGAAACACTCTGTGTGTGTGCACTGGAGAGCCCCCGGATTAAAGTCAATTTCATTGCTCAGTGGCTGAGATGAAGCCTCAAAATCCCTTAGCATTGGTAACGATAGCACTACTTTTCTTTTATGCTTCACTGAACGGCCGTAAGAAAAATATTTGCTTTAAGTTTTTGCTCGAATTTTGGTTATAAAATCAGAAGTAAGAAAAGCAAAGAACAGAATAAAGAATAATAAGAGAAATATAAAGAAAAAGATCGCAACGGATTGAGAATCAGTTAAGAGTATCAGAGGCTCACAATTGTGTTGGACTTCAAAATTGAATCGTATTGAGAACTGCAATATTTATGAAGGGAGAGCTCACTCTCACTCTTACAACAGAGATTTGGCCACTTTTGTCAGTGAAAGGCAACACAAACACAGAGACCTCCAAAAAAAATCAGATAATTTTGAAGCTCTGGCGGAACCAAAAGCTGGAAATGGGTCTACAATTAGACTAATATATACTCAACAAAAGACTGATGTCTGATCCATGAGAGAGAACTGAATGGAATGAATGTCTTTCAATTTATTTCTCAGTGATCGAGCAAAAAGAAAATAACTTGAATAATATGGTTCACATTCCCATTCAATTGTGTCGGAATCACAAAAAAAGGAGAGAAAATAATTTTAAAGACATTTATATCTTATGGAAAGACAGACATACAATAATAACACCGGTATTAGTAGGAGTAGTGTTCGAGCACAGCCACAGACATGACAGACAGTAGACGACCTGTTCTTCGGTCTGAAGAACTTTTCTCAGAAGAACACACAAAATGTTTTTCTCAAATTAAAATGTATTCCCATTTGATATAAACAAATAGAGAGAAAAGAATAAGAATAGAAGAAAAAAAGTAAAATAAGAAACAAAACTAAACGCAAAACACGAGTAATAATAAAATAGAAAACATGAAACAAATAGTAATAATAATAATAACAATAAGAGTAAAAAGGTTTTTATGCATTTTTCGTCGACCAATACATTAGATTAGATATTTTCCGATCAATAAAAGCCAGGAATTGAGGCAAAAATGCATTTTTATATAATGAATGGGAAAAACAAAATAACAATTTTCATAACAAACATATACTCTGTGTATGAAAAACATGAGATAAAATAAGTTCAGTGAAAGAGAGAGACATAAAATAAAATCTGGAAATAAATAAATAATTTAATGATGTTTTAAATGCCAATCAATAATAAGGGAATACCCTATTCTCACATATAATAGTTGTCATATGAAATAGTTTTACTAAAAAAGCAGTTCTCTTTAGGCATCAATTTTTTAAAACTTCACTCAAATATATTTATATTTTTTTCCGACTCTTTTCCTTAAACGCCTTTCAAATCAAAGTCAAGAACTGCACACAAGACTGAGAGAGGGATAGAAAGAGGCCTTAAAGACATTTTTGCTGAGAGAACAGGACTTTTAATTTGAAGGATATTTTTCTGTCCAGAAGTCTAAGAAGAATAAGAAAAGTAATATCTGTTTCTTAAAAGCGAGGAATTAAGAAAAAAATGAGTTAAATAAGAAAACTCAAGACTTGATTAAATTGATTTGTTTTTTGACGGTTTATTTCATTATATCCTTTTAATAGACAACTAGCAAAGCGTACACACTATCAGAGGGTTAGCCCGACCTATCCTTTTAAAAAAAAAGCGATTTCTTTAGTTTTGGGCTAACGTTTAGGTACTGATAGTACTGGAATGGAAGAAGAGAAGGCTATCCACTAATATCTCATGTTATGCAAAGTCGTGATTGAAATTAATTTTCAAACGAAAAAAAATACTCACAAATAGTTTTTAGTGAAAAACCAGTCGAACGAAGAGATGAGAAAAAATATTTATTAATTGAGTAGAAAATAAATAATAATTTCGTTGCGCACATACACAGACACACACACACACCACCACCAGTGCGGAGGCAAGAGATAGTGGAATCCACGAAAGAAAATTATTTTCAATATATCTGTTGCGTGCGGCTCATGTCCGCAAAGAACTGTCCGCTCAAATACACAGAAACTATTTGTAAGAATAGTTTTAAAACTTTAAATAATTAGTTTGAAAATAAGTCCTAAAAACACTCTTCATATTAAAATGTTTGAGAGAGGAATGTCTGAATTGGTAATGATCTTGCATAAATATGTAGGCTTTGAAGAAAACAATTTTTCAATTATCCAAACATTAGGCACAGAATAAATTGGGTTCAAAACAGTATAAAACAAAGAAAAATTTTTAACTCAAAACTAATGCAACAATTCTTTAGATAAACTATTATTTGCTTCACTTTAACCGATATTTAGAGAATGAAAAATTGAGACCAAATTTCTCTCAAGACTTCAATAATATTTTCTCCCAAAAAGATTGTATCGTATGGTTTGGGTCTACCACTAGAAGTAATAACTTTTCAGTCGAAAGTTGAAAAGTATTTTTCGATAGCGCACAACCATTATATTCTGTGCGTATATGTGTGCGATGGCGAAGGTTATGTGTTATGTGTCGCTCTTAAATACTATTGGAAAAACATAAGAAAAGTGAGTGTTTTCGGTCCTCTCCATAGCCAAAGGCCAACATAACAATAGAGGGCTTCTCTACTGAAATAAGTCGATAAAGAATGAGACGAATGTGTGCTAAGAATGAGAGGACTGACTGAACGCCACTAATCTATTGTCTAGTTTTAGGCGTATTATGTGTGCCATCAATTGTATACAATTTTCAAATGTATTTTAGATACGGCCACTTGTATTAGAAGCCGATCACTCTTTCTCTTTACTCTTAGCTCTCTATCCCTATACGTCAGTCCTTCTCTTATCAAAACTTTTGGTGAGAAAAATTTGGGCCAAAAACTGACCAAAAGAATACATTTCCAGTCCATCAAATCTGAAAGCAATATGTAATACAAATGGCATATAAGGAGAGCACAGGCGCTAAATATTAGAGCTGAGGTATGAAATTTTTATTGAATGCCATTCTTAGTGCTGTTCTCTTGTGCTGTCGGTTTGGCGAAGCCATAGAACCAGAAATTTTTGAATACAAAAAAAACTATAACTGAAAATATTATAAAAAGAAATTTTTCTTTTTCTCGATATCGACTTATAATAGGATATGTTGTGAATAGAGGAACAGATCAATAGCACAGAATAACAGCGAAGAACAGGGCCTTCAATTTGGAGTATATAATATAATATGAATAATAAATCGAATGGTTTTGGTTGTATTGAATCAAAAATAAATGATATAAGGAATGGGATCCCAAACCTCCTGTTGTTAGGCTATTGACTACAAAATGTTCGCCAAAGGTTAAGGATGGCATCAGAAGGTGCTGTTCACCAGATAATACACATCATATAAAAGGAGAAGATCTGTGGCTCCAATTCAAAGCGCTTTGTTGGCCATACCTATTAGAGATCTGTGGGCTGCAGGTGTTGGAGGCACTGGTAATAGTGTTGGCCAGTTATTTGATTCATTGATAATATTAATAATAGCCAAATGCGCCACAAATTTGCTTAAATGGATAGTAAGCCCAGGATTGGGTCAATTTAGACAGAGATACCACTCATGTATATCTGTTTGCCTGTGCCCGGAGGACACTCTCCTCTTACCGATATTGAAAAAGAATAACCACTCAAGAAAAGTAAGGGATGAATGCTTTGCTTAATCTAAGAAAGAGCCAACTCTGAAGGGAAGACCACTTTTTAGTTTTACTACGGAATACATAAAACACTAAAAAACTATAATTTTATATAAATTAATGGTTTTCTTTGGATATTAATTTGGAAATTAAATGAATAATAAAAATAATAATTTATTAAACCAGTGGTGGACTCAATTAAACTTTTGACATATGCCTGGAGTCAAATAAGGAAAATACGGCACAAAAAATAACAAAAGGAATCAATCGATTAAAATATTGAATAATTATTCAAATCTTATTTCCTTACAACAAATCCGAAGAAAAATTAGTCTTAATTTTTGACAAAAATTTCTTTTGATAGTAGAGAGAGATGAGAGGGAGAGGGAGGGAGAGAACAAGTGGTTGAAAAGAAAAATCCGAAACAATTTGATAGAGAAAAACCAGTTTTTGTCGAACGACTGCTATCATAATCATCACGCAATGGATGACTTACACAAGAAGTTGAATAAGAAGAAAATTTTAGACAAGAGATACGGTTTGGTTGATGTGTTGCCTCCAATCATGACATAATGCCAGGTATATATCCTTAATCATCATTACTATTATCATAACATAAGAGAACAAAGTTTTATTTAGTTGAGACCCGACTCATGAAAGTATCCGTTGAATAGAATTTAATATTATTTATATTATTCATAGTTTTTTCAAAATATATCAGAAGATATACTAAATTACTTAACGATCAGATGTGAGCCCAGAAATGAAGAAAAGAATAGAAAAATGTAATAATCAAAAACCATTAGAGACAGTACTGTGCGAACAAAAAGCGATCATCTGAAGAAAAAATCAGAGGAAAGCATTTTTTGGGTCTAATGTTCAACAAACAGGTGTTTTCTTATTATATCAGAGAGTGTTCTCAAGTAAAACATTATGCAAACTGAGTGCTAGTGAACTAACACAGGCAATAAAGCACAGCACAACTCCAAAAAGAGGTTTTTATTGCCTAAACAATACCTGGAAATACTTCACTTATAATATCCAGAGTTCTTATACACCATTATATGTGTGACGACGAGAAGAGAATGTAATGTAATTTCTTAATAAATCTTTTGAGTACACATTTCTCTCGTCTTTTGTTAAGTTCAATGCCTTTAAGACTCGTTTTATTAAACTTTTTTTATCACATTTTTTTGTGCCGTCGATTCTCAGCAAAAATCTCGAGACTTTTTTTCAGTTCTCCAAATCTATGCACTATTTTTGTCGACTCTTGAAATATATATTGCATTTCATATTCAACTCCAGCCGATAGAGTTATGTTAAGTGCAATGAAAATAGCGATGCTTTGCGTTTAACCTTTTCTACAATATATTCGTAAGACATGACAACAACTATTTATTGTAAAATGAAATTATTTTCAATTGAAATCTCTAATGAAATAGTAATTCATTTACAGAAAAAGCCAATAATTTATGGCTCAACAAAATAGTAGCAAAACTCAAATACCAATTATGTTATACGAAAGGGTGGACTCATTAGTCGAATGGACCACATGCTGGTCAGCCCATATCCACACTCTTTTCCGATATATTAAATTTATTTCGAGTGTATTTTTTCTGGATTTTAGAAATTTATTTTCCCAACTAATGAGAGAATGAGAGAGAGATGGAGGGGAGAGAGAGAGAGAGAGAGAGAGAGAGAGAGAGTCGAAGAACATATGAGATAAAACATAAATATTAAATTCGGAACACTTTTTCAAAGTGGAGTAGTTTTGATGATAGAGTAGAGCCGTCTCTAATCAGAAGTTTATTGAGTTTTAAGAGAAAAACAGACGCAATGATCGCAAGAATTACATTAAATTATAGTTTGAGTCGTATCGCAGATAAATTAAAAATTAAATTGAAATATATATTTATAGATATATATAGATAGAGAGCGTAAAAGACATATAAAATTTAATAATAATATAAAATTCTTGTAAATCAGGCATAAAATGCATTAAATGCTACCTAAGAGTTGGACTCAAGAAAAGGCGTTTAAAAACACGAATCAATTTTTTATTTTTTGATTGTCTGTCGGCTCAACAAAACTCTATTCCCTTTTAAAAAGTCTGAGTATGTGTTTCATCTGAAACGCATAGCTTTTGTTATAATTTGCTTTACCTCTGACTTTATCTTTGATACAAATTTTTCATTTTATTTTATTAACAAATATTTTATAAGACGTAAGTATTAAGAGCACAGAATATTGTATTTTCTTTATTGAAAAATAGATGACTCGTATTAATAATAATAAGATAACGAATTAAATCTAATCTTTAGACAGACATAAAAGGATGGAAATCGCTATTTAATTGAGAAGATAAATGAATTCAAGGAAGTGTTTATTAATATTAAACAAAAATAAAAGAAACATTGGCTCTGAAACAATCAATTCTAGTGTTAATAATAAATCATTAATGCGAGAGAGAGGGAGAGAGGGAGAGAGAGAGAGAGAGGGGGAGAGAGAGAGAGAGAGAGAGAAAATTAAAGAATTTAATAATAATTTTTGTTTTATATAAAAAAATATAAATAACTAATGATTTATCAGTCATTGAATTTAAATGTTATTCAGTTCTGTTATCAGAATCTGAAAGAATTCTTATTTTATTTCTTTTGTGTTTAATATTCAAATAAAAAACAAGAATAAAGTGTTATAACGATTAAAATAATAAACAAATTCTGTCGGATATATACAGAACTCTATATAAACGTTAAGACAATTAATTATACATTCAAATAATGTAAAGAAAAACTAATGAAGATTTTTTTTCTTATTATTGTTCATGTTAATTCTGGTGAAAGAAGAGCTGAGTGCCTAGCTCAAAATAATTCGTCTGGAAATATGCAGAGAAGAAAAAAAATTATAATTAAATAATCAATTCAAGAGTGAAGGACACAAAGAATGGTTAGGGTTTGATCAGTGGTTAAGTGCGAGTCCTGTGAACTTTATTTTTGTCTAAACAGAGTTTTCATAGAATTTAAATTTTCATATAAAAGAAACTTCTGTTGAAATAAGAAAATTGTTGTTTAAATTGAATTTAAATTGAATTTTTCACTTCGTTTTAACCAAAAATAGGGATGAGTTTAATGTTTCACACAATTTATTGAATATTTTAAAGCAATACTAAAGCGATACTAAAATTAATTTTGATATTCTGTGTGTAGTTCAGTAGTGAGTGGCGACACAATTATCATTAGATTGATTGCCATATGTTTTTAGTATACGTTTTCTACCATTGATTCAATTGTGAGCTCTAGTGATGAGTTTGTGAGGCTTAGGCTCTAATAATGTCTATTCCTTATCGCTTTAGTAATTAACTTACTTCTAGTTCTGAGCATTCATTTCGTCAGTCATTACACAGAAATAGTTGAGACACAAAACGAAATGAACAATAAATGTAGAAATCATTTACTATTGACTACTGGTATAATCTCTTTCTTGTTTTTCTCAGGTTTCTCTCTCTCTCTCCCTCTCTCTCTCTCTCTCTCTCTCTCTCTCTCTCTCCCCCTCCACTCAGTCTTTAATTATCAGATTTATTGTTTAGTCAACTCTCGAACATTAAACCAAACACTGGATATCTATTAGAAGAGTTGGCAACCATTTCAAGCGATCAGTATTTGCGACAGAGAGTCAGTAGTGGTGACCACCCTTTAAATATCTGATGATTAGCCAATGGCTCAATAAATTATCAAGAACTATTCAAAAGAAAAACATTGATTTATTCTAAGAAATATATAACATTTCAATTAACAATCAATTAAATTGAAATCAAGTTAAAGATACTAGATAAACAATAATAAAACAAAGGCTAGTGGGCAATGATGAGGGTCTTTAATAGTCTGGTCACTGTAATAGTGGCATAAATTGCATCGATATATCTCTCCATAAGTCTAACTAATAATTATATTATATTATATTTTGTCATTTCATAGTCAGAGCTATAATTAAATTTATTGCTTATTATATAATTTATTTCATTTAATACTTAATTTATTCACTGAATTTGTAATAATATTAAAGCGAGTAATTAATATATCAGTTTTGAAATATTAAAAATTCTTTAGCCGATTTAGCAAGGACATTAATAACTATAAAACAGTAAAGGTATGAGAATTATAGATTAGTTATGGAATCGCGTGTCGATAACATATCTAAAACTATATTATTATTAATTTATTATATTTTATAGAAATGTTATATAAATAAATAAATAAATAAACTTTGAGTGCATTAAATGTAATAAAAATTGTTTTCCTTGTTTTCAATCATAAAACTTAAATCGATGATCAAAAATTGATACCCATTTCCACTGAATTATGAAACTCATCATTTAAAGCCATGTTTTGCTTTGAAATTAGTATTTAAGTAATATATTTGAGGAAAAACTATTTAACTCATATAATGATTGAGCAAGTTCAAATAGAAATCATTAAATATTACACTGATCATAAAAGCTAGTAATATATTTACATTATTATAGCATAAGATAATAACCAGTGCTCTGTTGAAACCTAACTATTTTTCGGAAAGTATTTCCATTGATTTTATTCATATATAACTCTTCTTCGCATAAATATTATACCAAAACTCATATAATTATCTAATTTTTAGGCAAAACATCTTCACTCCCACTAAGAGCTTAGCAATTGATGAAATCTGTGCTCACAATTTACTCTTATAAAAGACCGAATGCACTCATTTGCAAATCAAATGCACTTTTTGAAGGCCTCTCTTTTAAAGGGATAAAATAACAACATTTTTGCGGAATGTTTTCAATAGTTTGGCTTAAAGTTGGCTCAACTCATATCGTAATCACAACTCTATTTTTGCTGTCTCTCTATATTTGTTAAAACTATTTATAGAGAGTGTGTTTGAGAGGGAGAACTCTCAACGATATTAAGTTCTCTTTCAATAGTGTTTAATAAGAGGGCAAAAGACTTATGGTATAAGACTTATACTATAAGTTGTGAAATCATATTGAAAAGTAAAGCGTTGTTTTGGTGTAAAACTCTGTGCCAATCGAGAAAAGATGCTTAAAAGTGGTACTGATATGATGTTTGTGTTGATAAGGAAAATCAAAATACAAATCTATTGGCGAACACTTCTCTCTCTCTCTCTCTCTCTAATATTATACGATTCCTCTACTAATGAAAACACAGAACGAAATTGATTTGAACACAAAATATATATTATAAGAGATTTTCAATATATTTATACTATGTTTTATAAAAGCCTTTGCGAGCACTGCCTTCGGCTTTAATTAGTCAGTCAAATGATGGTAACATAGAGATAAGGGGCGGTTAGGGTTATACCAATGCCAAGACTCAACCCGACAATTGTTTATTTATAGTCAGTCGACTGGAATCGACGGGTATTGGGATGAGAAGAGCATAAGAGAAGTGAATAAAAAATAATTTAATAGAAAGCCATAACAATAACATAATAATAGCGATGAAAATTAGTTTTTCTTTCATTTCATACAAACTGAATGAACGCCAAAAATATTGCACTTTTCTATTACTTTAAGTAATTAGTCATAAAAGTGTTGTTAACTCACAAAATGATTAATAAATATAAATCAATATTAGTGTCTAATTAAACGCCATAATCATTATCGGCGAGACTCCAGTTCTCATATAAAAGACAATTAGCCTTTTTTAGAGCCTTAACTACTAGTGTTTCTCTGGGCTCTGCTTTTTAGCACAAGTATTGAAAATAATTACTGCGAAGTAAAGAATAAAAAAAAAGGAGAAGAAGAGAGAAGAAAGAGTATTACCTTTTTTCTCTCTCAAGTCTTGTGCTCACAATTCAGTAGAAGAATGGCGTCAATCAAAACCTAAATTAACAATTTGGAGGAATGTTGTGTTCATTTTGTGCACCACTACATATCTGCAGGGGCTTAGAGTTGGCCCTTAGAATATGTTCATCGGAGTGGTTGTCTGTCTGACCGACCCATCACTCCTGTCTCAAAACCAATGCTCTTTTGTTATGTCACTTCACTCTACATATTTGATTGAGATTTTTTAAATCAGATCTTTTTTTTCAAAAGTCCAAAAGCGGTCTTCCCTTTTGTTAGACTTATATGGAGTCAATTGAAGGCAACAATAGATAGGAAAAAGTCATAACTATTTATGAATCAATATTAAGAGTTTTTAGGGGAAACGCTATGAATGATTAAACACTGGAAATCTATAACTCAATGAATGAAAAATACATATCTGTTATCAAACGATAAATTTTAAAAGCATTTGTCATTTCATTCACTATTGTGATAGAAATGCCGATTCACTACTAATGCCATAATAACTACAACTAAATCTCTTAACGAAAATCTGATGAGCGCTCAGTTAAGTAGAAGAAGAAGAGATTTCCCAAAATGTTAATTAAACTTTTCATTCTATTTCTCAACAAATCACTATTTCTCTCTCTCTCTCTCTCTCTCTCTCCCTCTCTCTCTCTCTCTCTCTCTCTCTCTCTCTCTGCGTTCACTCACTGTTTGATACATTTATATCAAAAATGATGAAAAGGAGCCGAATATGAAATGAAAGGATAAGTAACGCAAATAAATTGGAAAATAACATAAATGTATGACTGAGTTATCCTTAAAAAGGATCTCAACTTTAGATGAAAAGGAATAATACAGTGAAGTATTGTTTGAGGAATAGAGGGTCCGATTGAATGCAATCGATCAGAGGGATGACAGACCAAAGCTGTCACACCTTATAAATTATTACAAACTTTTTATACTTTGCACTAAAACTCAATACATATTATGCGGAATATAATGAATAAATATCTGTATTTTAGACCAAAACCGACACATTTTGGTTGAGATATGGAAGGAATCGATTGATTGAAAAGCTTTGTTACAAAAGGAAAATATGCACTGAATTGAAAGACTAGTTCTCAGGACATGAAATGTCTTCACATAACTATTAAAATATAAAACTACATGTAATTCAAAGTTCAAAGGCGTTGGTCTCAAGATATCAGTCGTTGATTACGTTTGGGATTCAAAACGCAAATCATAAGAAAAGTGAACATAAAATACATTAAACATTAAAATTGTTTCAATACTTTCACATAAACTAATGATTTCTCGCAATCCATTGAATGTTAAAAAAATCGGTAAAAATATCGCAAATAATTTCATAATTAAAATTTCAAAAGACTTACCGAAACTTTTCTCCTTTTAGGTAGTATTTGATGATCAGATCTGATGGTTAAGAAGATAATGGGCTTAAGTATGTCTTTGAGATAACAATTATTGGAAGCAAACGATAAGTTTGTTTTCAATTTGTCAGTCGTTAGTCTTCACTGAAGACTCTTCAGTCAAAACACAGCTTAAAGTTTTTTTTTCGTAATTATATTAATCTTAAAGTAATTAAAACCTCTTTTTAATACCAATAAAATAAGAGACACTTTTTGTCCAAAAATTTGATTTGAATTAAACCGAAAACTTAAGAAATGGTTGATTACTATTATTACTATTTTTATGAGAAGAAAGTCATTAAACACAGAAATAGTTGTCTTTCAAATGGAGTGTTAATGAGTTAATTAATTTCTTGCCGTTTATTACCAGCTGTTAAACAGTGGAAAATTGAGTTGAGGTCTTTTTATGGTCCAAAACAATGCAATAGTTGTTATGAAACAAAAGGATTGCAAATATAGTTTTCGGTGAAAACTATTAGTTTCTAAACTAATTGAGTTGAGAAACAGTGGTTTGCATTCATTTGATGCTTATCTCAGAGTTGAGACACAAATGTGAAGTTTGGTGCGATTCCGGGCTCTATTGGTTCGCACACTTCATAAGTAGAAATGTTTCTTTTGGTGAACACATGTGTTGCCAATGGATCTGATCATAGACTGAGAGCGAGTGACCCGACATATGAATAGAAAGCGTTCAACAGCTCTGATCAGCTGCAAGAGAGAGCCCGTCCTCTCATCCACTTGTGAACAGTGACTCACTCACTCTGGTATCACTTTTTTCAACCATTGTCTTTGATTGAAGTTTTTGAAAAGGTGAATGACACCTAGTGATGGTACTTGATCATTTTATATTGATTTATTCTATAACATTAAATATTTATACCAAATATATGACTGAAAAAGAATGAGTTAATCGCTTAATAGTTTACAAATATCTTCATTTTGAAGAAATTTTTTGAGTTTACAAAACATTTTGTCAAATCTCTAAAAAAAGGCTTCAAATATTTATGACTAGAATTTACCATTTCTTTGTCAATCATCTTATGTTAAATTAACAGATGATAATAAGATTCATAATTTAGTATTCAGTAAAAAATTTGTGATTAAAAACTATTAT
>JAQFZL010000798.1:0-13197 GCA_034695685.1 Galumna lanceata
ATTTAAAATTATTGAAATAATATTAAGAAATACTTAAAAGAAAATACTAACCGAAGCCAACATAAGCGATGATTCTTTCATTTTAGCCAAACCGAAACGAGTGATACCCAATACCTCTCCCTTATAAGTCATTGTATCGGCTAATAGTTTAAGATGTCTCTCATCGATACTAATTCCGTGGTTTTCCATCGTTGCCTTAATTTCTTTGATAATCATAGTTCGCGCCGCTTCAATACCCAGAGTGGCCGACACTTCCAATATATTATTAGAATATGAATGCCTGGGGTCAACACCATAAGTGGCCATCACATCTCGCAATCCCTCGCCCTCTATCATTAGATAATATTCCCCAGAATTGTCCCGAATGGCGGCCCGCCTCACTTTATCGATGCCTTTAATCACAACTTTACACAACGACTCTCTCAAAGTCCAAGTGTCGACATTTGAAGCCCGAACCGTAAGCATAGTCTCCTCGTCGTCCACAATCGATATTCTACTCGAAGCTATTCGGAGTTGTTTGCAAATGGACTCTTGAATGGTATAGGCGTCGACTTCCAACTTTTATAAAAGAAAGGAAATTATTTTTAAATCAATTCTAATTCAGAGCTCACTTTCAATAATTTTATTCTTTCGCTAAAGAGTTTGATGAGAACAAAACAATCATCTCTTGTGACCACTTCTTCTAAATATTGACAGACTTCACCCAAAGTTGTCTTTTCGATTCTCATTTTGACTGCTCTGGCATTTTCCGGATCCAATTTGTTTTGAAGAATAGCACAAATAATTGGAGTCGAAATAGTTTTGTTTGCATTAATCAATTCCTTTATTCTGGGCACTCCCTGTGTGATATTCATTGAGGCCACTCCAGCGAAATGGAAAGTCTTTAAAGTCATTTGAGTGGCCGGTTCTCCAATACTTTGTGCACAAATCGCTCCGACAGCAGTTCCCGGTTCTATTTTGGCCCTCAAATATTTGTCTGAACATAACCACAAAAATTTATTTAATTGAGTCGGAGTTAATCGAAGCACTTCTTTTACTGTTTTATTATCACTATATAATTGGTAACGAAGTTCAAGAGCTTCGACGCGATCACAAAAATTATTTAAAAATTTATTCACTTCTGATTTGAAGTTTTCCGAAACATTAATATTCATTTCATTCATTTGTTTTGACGATAATTTTCGGATTTGATCACAACTCAGAGGCGTTTCATTTTTTGATGGATAGACTGCACAGACATGTTGTAAGAGACGTTCGTAGTTAATAAGTTTAGAGCCGTCTTCCATATTTGACGGGTCCAGACAGTCGTCGCCATAAATAAATTGAATGACATCTCCACAAGAATTTCTGACTGACCCGTCGTAATGAGAAACTAGATCTTCGAGAGCTTTAACTAATCTCCTCTGCATATAACCCGTTTCTGCTGTTTTGACCGCTGTATCCAACAAACCCTCTCTTCCGGCCATTGTATGAAAAAAGAATTCAGTTATTGTTAGCCCCGAATAGAAACTATTTTCGACAAATCCCTTTGCGAGGGGAGACTTCTCTTTGTGATCAAAGTGAGGTAAAGTTCTGTCACCGAAACCGTCGGGCACACGCTCTCCTCTAATAGCCTGTTGTCCAACACAGGCAACCATTTGAGAGACATTTATTAACGAACCTTTAGAACCACACATAGCCATTAAAAGCGGCGAATTTTTAGTTCCGAGTTCTTTAACACAAGCCTTTCCCGCGTGATCTCGAATTTCAGACAATTCTTTTAATATCATTGACTCAAGAGTTTCTTCAGGACTTCTGCCGGCCATCGGTTCTAATTTTCCGTCTCTTAATCTCGTAATGTATTCGTTGACGTTTTGATAACCATTTTCAAGAAGTTTTCGCTTCGCACTTAACAGTCCAGGAGTTGGTGTCACGTCTTCGATGCCTAAAGAAAAGCCTCTTTGACCTGAAAAGTAAGAATTAGGGAATTTGACAAATTGAAAGTTGAAAGAAGACAAACCCATAAAGTAGCTTGCCACTCGCCCTAATCTCCACATCACAAGTCCTGAGTGGTGTCCATTATATTCTCTTAAAATCAAATAAAATATGTTATTTTTAGAACCCGAACCTAAAGTGGTTTTTTCGAGACAACCACAAAGTAATTGACTGTTTCGGATGACAACGACTAAAAAAACAAAAAGAAATTTGAAGAATAACTTAATAAATAAATATGTGATAAATCTCTTACACGAATCATTACAACACAAATCTTCATCCCTTCCGCTATAATTTTTGCCTTTAGTTCTGACGTTTATATTTATTTCACTCTTTTTATTCGGTTTTAAAATTAGGCTAAATATTTGTTTTCCACTCCAAAGAGCGCACGGTTTCAAAATGCAAGGCTTTGGCAACTCTATGACTGTCTTTGAATCGGATCCGGCCATAATTGAAGAGATTATTTGTGAAGCTTTTGAACGATCAAAGAAAACATCTTTTTGTGTCAAAAGATAAGCACCGGTAATAAAGTCCTGAATGGCGGCAATTAGAGGCTCTCCATTCCTGGGCGTCACGATATTGTTTTTAGTGCCCATTAGAACAAAGGCCTCAGCCTTTGCCTCTTCCGTCTGTAGTAAATGGAGATTCATTTCGTCGCCGTCGAAGTCGGCGTTATATGGCGTACAAACACATTCATTGAACTTAAGGGTTCGGTCGGTATGGACTTTGGCCTAAATATTCAAATAAGTTATCATTTGTATTATTTGATGATAATTTTGACTAACTTTATGACACATTATACTAAGTTTGTGTAAAGATGGCTGTCTATTGAAAAGAACAATATCTCCATCAGACAAATGGCGTTCGACAACATCTCCGTTCTTAAGTTTAGCGGAAACTACTTTTCGATTTCCATATTTTAAAAAACTAAATATAAAAATATAATAAATGAGTAAATATTTTTACTTTTGTTTCGAATACGTTTTAAGTCCGGATGACTTGTCTTCAACAAAGTTAGCGCCGGGATGTTTGTCCGTTCCATTGAGAACCAATTGTCTCATAAGTTCAATATTGGCCGGGGTCACTTTTTGGGGATAAGTTAAGATCTTAGCGATATGTTCGGGAACCCCCACCTCATCGATTTGAAGATTAGGGTCTGGACTAATGACACTTCTGGAGGAGAAGTCGACTCTTTTGCCGCTGAGATTACCCCTAAATCGACCATGCTTCCCTTTAAGTCTCTGGACTAATCCACGGCTCGGCTTTTTTGGTCTCATATTAAATGGTATTCCAGAGGTCTCACTGTTTATATATAAGGCTAATTGCAACTGAAGGAAATCCCAGTCCTCGGCTATCATTCCCATGTGTGCGCCCGAAGACTGTCGTTTATTAATAATATCATTAACAAAAATGACCTCACTCAATTTAATGGTTAAGTCATCTTCATTAGTCCCGGTCTCCAAATCACTTATAACTGATGGCCGAATACAAGAGGGAGGAACTGGTATTCGAGTTACAATTAAGTCTTCAGGTCTGTGACCGCGAATTACCAGAAGTGGTAAATCTTTTCGTGGAATTTGTTTGAATAACTCTAAAACACGGATCGGATCCAATAGTTCTGATTTGGTTTTCTTTAGATATTCTATGATTTCTTCGTTATTAGTGACGATTTCTGTGAAGTTTTCTAATAAAATATCATCGGATGACTTAGTCTTTGAAGTTGTTGTTGGAGTGCAAACATGTATTATCTTATAGAGAGCCACCTTTTTAACGGCACCATTGAATTGACCACAAAAGGGACAGTACTTTATTTTTTTGCATTTCTCAACAATTTCTTTATGAATGGATTTCTTTTCAAGAAAAGTGAGCTCTGGTTTCCTAAATCTCCAAATAAATCGATTTCGAGACTCAATGGGTAACAAAACTCGGGAACACTTTTTACAAATGCTTTGGAGAATCATAACAATGAATCTGAAGTACCCGACGTGAAACACAGGAACCGCTAAATCTATAAAACCGAAATGTCCGACACATTCGGCTAATCCGTGACCACAAGTCTCACATTTCAAATCCTTTTGACTGATTCCTAATAAATGAATAAAAGATTAAATAAATGATTAAAAGAGAAAAGAGTTATACCAAGTCTTGTGTCGAGAACTCCAAACGGCGCCGGTTTTCGTGTTTTGCCGGCGTTTGAGTCGTAAAGCATTTTATTTATGCACTGAATATGACTTTGTTTTCGCAGATCCAAAGCGTTGGGAATACCGAAAGACAGTTCACATAACTTCATACCAACATTAGAGCTCCGGTACTGCTCTTTCTCCATGTCTTCGCTCTTTTATCGACCGATTATTACCACAACAAACAAATCAGTTTTTAATATACATTTACTGAAGAAATTAAACAAAAACATAACGTAATTTATTTACGACTCTTTTTCATCAAAAAGTGGTTTATTTTCATAAACTTTTAAATTGTTTTTTAAAAACTTTAAATTTGTTTACAAATTTAAATCGTTTTATAATTAATAATATTAATTATATATTAATTTAATATAATAAAAGGCAATTAGTGTTCATTTATAGTTAGTGTCGGATCAGTTGATTCTCCTCTTTATGGCGTTTTTTATTTATTTTTATTGTTTTATATTTATTTTATTTATTGAAACGAATCAAAGTTCGGATCAACTCTTTGAACAAACCATTGATGAAACTATTGATGTCTCTCATGAAAAGTCAAAATATTTAAGTAATAATAATATAAATTTTGACAAAAAGTGGTATAAATACAAATCTTTGATCGAAAGCGCAAAACAAAACTTTAAAGCCTTTGAAGAAAATAAGTCTGAAGTCATTTGTTTTCCTTTTCTTCAATTATTATCTCAAGATTTAAAATATTGGAATAAAAGTGGGATTACTTGGGATGTGATCGAAGAGTCCATTCGACAGAAGAGAGGAATACATTATCAGATAATAAACCATTCGTTATATCGAGAAAAGGAGTGTTTATTCCCCTCTCGTTGTGATGGAGTCCAACATTTTATTCTTAAAGCAATCAAAGACTTACCAGATATGGATCTAATCATTAATGTTAGGGATTATCCACAGACTCACCACAATTGGAAACAATTACCGATACTTTCGTTTTCAAAAGATAAAAGTGAATACAGTGACATATTGTACCCAGCATGGACATTCTGGTCAGGGGGACCTGCCATTGATCGTTACCCCATGGGTATCGGACGCTGGGATCTAATGCGTCAGACAATAACCAAGAATAGCGTCCACTGGAATAATAAGATTTCGGTCGCCTTTTTTCGTGGTTCGCGTACTTCTTCAGAAAGGGATCCAATAATTGGTTTGAGTCGAGCAAAGCCTGAGTTAGTCGAAGCGCATTACACCGCAAACCAGGCCTGGAAGTCAATCGCCGACACATTAGGCGAAGAACCGGCGCCAACCATTTCTTTTGAAGATCAGTGCAAATATAAATATCTGTTTAATATGAGAGGAGTGTCCGCCTCTTTTCGATACAAACATTTATTTTTGTGTAAATCCCTTGTTTTAAATGTTGACTCCGATTGGATTGAGTTCTTTTATCCTCCCCTCAAACCATGGATTCATTTCATACCCATTAAGAATGATTTTAAAGATGTGGAGGAAAAACTCTTATTTTTAAAAGAAAATGACGAAATCGCTCAGAATATCGCACAGAATGGCTTTGACTTTATTTGGAAATATTTGACACTTGATTCGGTTGAGTGTTATTGGAATCATTTGTTGAATAATTACTCAAAATTATTAACATATAAACCAAAACTTAACCCCAATTTAATTGAAATCAAAAAATAAGTCAAAAAATTCATTTATTTTTATCCATTAAATGGGGATTCAATTATATTAAACAGAGAAAATGGACAGTTCTTGTAATGTGATTTACACCTGTCCTGTGTTTTTCCATTTCTGCCGATCATTTCCGCCTCTCTATATATTTTCAATAAACCAATACTATCGCTCAGAACTGAAGAACTGAGAATCTCATTAATAATTGAAATAATTGATGTCACTTACGTTAGAAGCATATCAACCAATTGTCCGATCAGTCCATTAGAAGGTGACATAAACGGCACTTCTGCCACTTCACAAATTGCTCTCAGAAGACATACCCGTCCCAACTTATAATGTGTTTTTTCGATTGCTTTAAAAAGATATGTTCTAGAGTTGACTCTTGTACTGTTTGAGTCTAAGGCACTGAGCATTTGTCCAGAGTTTCCATTATTTAGTGTTTGACGAATAGACTGAACGACGTCGAGAGCACTCGGAAATTGAATAGCAATCGGAAGTTTAAAACTAAAACCCGATTGAATAGAATTGGATGAAACCATTGGCATCTCTACACTCGGGATAATTCTAAGTAAAGACGCCGTCGACGGCAATATCAGTCTTTGAACTCTTTCACAATAAATTCTACTCAAAATTAAAATAAATAAATAAATATTTTTAATGAATTCCATTGTTTTACAATTTAAATGATATCTCATGTATGCAAATGAACTCTTCTTTCCATAGAACCCAACTTTTTATAGTTTTCCAAATGCTTGAGGTTAAGGTAAAGGCCAGGTTTGGGTCAATTGGATGACAATGCATTTCGTTTGATCTTTAATGTTTATCTACTGTACTATACTGTGCTGTCTCATTATTCCTGGGAAATGATAGAATTAATGTATCGCTTTGTCATCAATTCTTATCAAATTATTCTGTTTTGTCGTATTCTCTCATTTATTTATTGAACATCAAAACCAAAAGTTGAAAAATTGTGTCTTTCATTCATTAACTCATATTTTGTTGCAAATGGAGTGCAAAATGAATTTTGACTTAACATATATTTTAATATTAATGATTATCACAATATTTGTGGCTAACATTAAAAGCGAAGACCAATCACTTCATCGACGGGTCAGACGTTTTGTTTTCACAAAAAATTCAAAAGTTTCCTTTGATGTCGATTTGTCGGTTCCGGTGCCAAGTCTTGGAGGAGTAGACGTCCAGCTCGACCTATCATTTCCATTATCGATAACGATGTTAAACGACACACTTATCTTCAATCCGATAACAATTCCTTATGTTGTGGTCCCCGAATCCCAAGCAATGCCACTAAACTTTCCATCATTTATGCCTAATTATTACAGTTATGATTCATATTACGGCTCTCCCGGAGGTTCGCCTTATTTTTCACACCAGGCAATGAAAAGAAGTATTGGAGCGGCGGCTGCACAGCACAGATTTGATCTCTTCAATACTATTAGTGAAATACTCGAACGGTTTGTCTTATTTGGAATGCTTTCAATTATAAATTAATAATTTAATTGTGAAGGTATGGATTGGAAGGTCGCACATGTATTTACAGAGCCATTTGTGAGTTGGCCAACACTCCAATGTTAATTGAATCGCCATTACATGAAATTTTGGAACACATTTTGATGGTTTCCCGTTCTTATGATGAGGAAGGATTACTTCAAGATTACACCAAAGCAGAAAAGTTTGGAAAATCTGGAAAAGACTGTTCCCTTGAATACAATTCATGTCCTTTTAGTATATTTAGAAGACTTGAAGAATAATTAGATATCCCACGAAAACAAGTGATGCTTTACTAACATATCTCTGACGCCATCCTTTGAAACCGGAGATTTCGGTTGAATACTTTCGATCAGTTCTGCGCTCGGATTCAAATTAAACGAAAATTGAGTCAATAATCTAAAAGAAATATATAATTTGTTTTCATTATTTATTTATTTATTTATTTATTTTCTCATTTATTAGTAAATAAAAGTTTCTTCAATTCATTTAAATATTTTATAACTGATTTAAGAATAAAAAGAAGGCATACCTTAACTCCGATTTAATCAATTTCCAAACTGGACTGTTAACGAAACTCCAATTGTAATACCATTTTGAGATAATAAGTGGTTGAGAACAACAAATCACAGCAAACCATTCGTGAAGAATACTCTGATTCAAAGCTATGCATAGAAGTGACCTGAGCTTAACGTCCATCGCCTCGTTTTCGTGACTATGGTTTATATGAGAAATACTTCGATATAAAAGCTCTGATGGAGTCAAGACTCGCGCAAATTCATCCAAACGATAGGTTCGCGTTAAGACTAGTCGCGAATAAACGGAATTGAAGTCACTTTCAGCGCAGGCTTTCGATATGGTTTCGATAATAATCCAGGGATGAGTTGTAATGAAAAGTGTTTTCTTCATACCATAAGTCATAATAGTTTTGAAAGCCATGTAAAGTCGGCCCCGAATTAAATCATTAATGAATGGAATGACGCGATCGTCGCCCGCAATACTATAATCTCTGTTTCTTTCGTCGAGGATCTCAACAAACTTTGCGGGAAACCATCCGCGCAATCCATTCAATTCTCCGACCCAACAGTGTTCGTCTCTTTGACTAATTATAGTAATTATATCATTCTTTCGAAATCCGAGTTCATCGGAATCATGTCTTTGGAAATCAATGAGTGCTTTGGCTCTTCTTTGTCTCATTCTTTGCTTTCGTTGGTTATATTCGTCTTCTTCATCGATGTTATCATTTAAAGAGAAATCAGGGGTTAGATGTGCCACAAATGATGGTTCGTGTACTTCAAAATGTCGAGCGATGGCCACAATAGAGTCGTGCAATTCTAACAAAATAGATGTCTGTCTGATATTCTTTGTCTTTAAATCGTTTTCGGGAACTTCTGATGAAAATATTTGCGAATTCATTGATGAGTTGGGAATAATATCAACAGCATTAGATGGTGAAGACAACACTTCCAAGTGATGAACTAAGTTTTCACCGGCGCTCCAAACATGCATTAAAGACGACAAGTCTTTGATATTTGAGGGCAAATCTGATAATGAATTGAAAAGAGTCGCCGAATCCTTATTACTACAAATGTTTTGATTATAGCAAACGAGAAGACCTATTATTGTTTGAAACAAAACTATTTGTCCCGAATAGAAGAAAAGATCCCAAAAATGGAAAACAAGTTTTGTTTCGGGAATAAAACCGGCGAACAGTGTATTAAACCAATGAAAAGTTATTAAACTTATTTCAATGTCATGTTGTTTAAGAATTGCATCGATTTGTGGGCAATGAATGGATAGCAATGCTTTCAGAATCTGTTGATGACTATTAGATTTCAATTCATTGACAATCGAAAGAGTTAACCAAAAGGCGTCCTCTTCTTTGCAGACCAACAAAAGATAAGCTGCGATAAGCGAAAGGTTTACAGATTCCTGACTCATATTGTATACTGTGTTCCCATTTTTTTGCAACCATTTAATGATTCGCAAAATTCTTCTCAACCTTTCGATACCAACAGAAGTGTTGTGCATAAAACAGGCATTTGTTGGAAGAACTCTCAAAATCTGTTTATCGGAAAGCGATGGCACATGATTTGAAAGATCGCATAATTGGCTATAAGTCCATTGACTGCTAGTTTTAAGAGTCATTCCTTTAGAGGTTCGCATCCATATCTGAGGTCTTAAAAATGGAGGAATACCAGACTTTATGAGTTCTGTCAATACTTTTATTTGTTTTATATGAGTGTCCACTTGAGACCATTTCATTTGAGGAATCGCCTCTTTATTATAATTGAATTCTAAAAAACATATCCATTTGGAACGCATTTCTTCTTCACTCTCTTTCTTAAGCGATAAATGTTTATCAACCGATTCTTGTATTAAGTCTTGTTTGGGTTTATCGAAGCCATCGATAATAAAACCATATTCATCGAAATGATGCGGTGGTTGTGAATCCTCGGGTTGTGATAAAGCTGTAAGAATGTCCTGCGGCCATATCGAGGGGTTCAACAAATAGAAGGGATCCCCGAATTGAGGCTCATATTGTTGAGAGTCAGCCGATGAATGCAATATTATATCAGAACCAATTGATTCGGATTTCTTCCATTTGGGTTCTTCGGTCTCGTCATCGACATCACTGAGAGTGTCCGGTTGTATCACTTTATTGTCATAACCCCTGTCGTGGGGCGAACTCTTTATTGAACTCGAAATGGATTTAACCAAAGACTTTGCCATAACTACAATAACCAGAATAACGATAAATCGATTCTTTACTCAAATCTGAACAAAACTATAGAATAAGTAAAGAATATTAAATATCTTCGTCTAAAGTCGTGACATATTGTTTGTAACATTTCTTATTGGAAACTACTGTCAACGCAATCACTAAATGAGAACATCTCCACCACAGCTGTTATTCTGTGCTCCACTCCCTTCTCCATAGGGTTTATTTAGACATTTCTCTCAATATATGTCGATATTCTCTTGAATTCAATATTATTCAAGTATTGAGGAATAGTATTAAAATAAGCAAATAATAGATAATATAATTATTTCAACATTTACTTTAAATAATTTTTTTTATATAAATATATAGAGTTTAGCTTTAATTCATTGCATTCGATAAAAATAATTGATTTGTTGGAGAAATGAGAGGAAATGTGACATCTCATGCAAACTATTAGAACTGACGACAAATCTAAATGAATTTAATGTGGAATCAATTCAGTATAGACTATACAACAATTTCTAGTCTTAATTATATATTCAATCAGTTAATAGTATTCTCAACAAAAAAAAATAAATGCATTTATTTATGTTTAATTCATTAGAAGTTTTGTCGCTTTTATTCCGAATAACAGTTAACTTAAAATGCAATAAAAAATCATTTTTTTGATAAAACATTTTATAAATTCTTTATTTTATTGAATAAAAGAGGGGACTATCGGCGCAACACATTTATTCTGTTCTTTTATAAAAATATTCTTAAAGTGTTTCCAATTTATCTTTTATGTAAGAATCTTATATAAAATAATCTTATAATAAGATTAATCGGGATTTTCTGAAAAAATTCTCATATCAAATGTTTTTATAATTTTTTTTGAATAAGTTTTTAGAGTAAATTTAAAGGTTTTTTAATTGATTTCGAATTTTTCACTACATTTAAGAAGTAATTTATAATACCTGACAACCGTTGGTCTCTTTCTGTGAAAATTCATGAAAATATAAGTTTGGTATTATTTTAAAAATATTATTGTATAGATTTTAATTATAAAATTTTTTTCTGCCAATTACCATGAACATTTTAGTCATAATTAATTAAATTATTTAGATTTAAAGCTTTAAAATAATGGTAAATTGAAATAATGATTCATACAGAGATGGCCAAGGTTTTAAAATGAATTTACAGTTATGTATTTAATTCTAGTTTCATCTTAAATATTATTTGACTTTTTATTTGAATTATTCCATTAAATAATTTCTAGATTTAGAGAAAAATCTTATTTTGGCGAAATTCATTATACAGGTCAAATAAAAAAAATGTCGCAGGGAGATTTCGAATAACTCTTGAACGGAATAAGTGTTACCCAGTTTTAAAATCAGTTTTAAATGGTACAGACAAACCTCGGTATATGACCTTTGCGTTTATCATAAAGTTTAATGAAAAAAATCGACATTTTTTTATTTGACCTGTATAATGAATTAACGTACTATAATAGTATAAGAAGGTGAATTTTGATAATAAAACATTATTAAAGGGTTGATTTTAAAGTTTACTTGGTAAAAGTATATAAGATTATGACGTTTAAGTGTCCCCAAGAAGTGTCTCCAATTCCAATCCGAAATTATAAACTAATAAACTTATTATTTAAAGTTCTTCTATATCTTGAAATAAATGCTTCATAACAAAACTTTTTCTCATTCTAAGAGAAAATCCATTAAATTTTATTTTTGAGAAATATTTCGGAATTATTAGTTTATCCCAAAAAAGTGTCACATATTCTTTGAATATCTATTGAAAGGGTGATAATTGAATAGTAAAAAATTGTTAAAACAACTATTTTGGGGTGTTTTTTGACAATATTAAAAAAATATTCTCATTGAATATTTGTATGAAAAAATGGAACAATTGCAAAGGTCAGATTAACCGAGGTTAACCTGTACCTAGTTTTGAATATTCAAATAAATATATTATATGTTATTATAGAAGAAATGTTTATTTTGACATTAAAATCATTGAAATCGGTTAGAAAGAAGTCATGTTCACTTGAAAAACATGATTTTTACCAAAAAATAGTCATCCTGACCATGGGGATTTTTTTGATTTATATATAAAAAACAGGATAAAAACAATCTTGTTTATCAATATTTTGTGAACATAACTTAATTGAAGGAATCAAAGAATGCATAAAATTTGAAAAAAAAGTTGATTTTCTATCAATTAATTTAATAACTTACTATCTATAGTGGATTTATATAATAACTCTTTATAAAAATAAACTTAATTTATAGAGATTTTTAAAACTAAATAAGTTTATGTTTGGAACTAATTATACCAAACCTTATTTAACCGAATTTACTTAAGAGTAGGGATGGCTAAAGGCTTAATTTCAAGGGGAATTTCGCATATCTTTCCGTTTGAGAGAGTATTTTGGAATATCCCCTTTTGACAACCTTGCTTATAATTTTTTTAAAATTTTCTCAGTTAATTACGGAATAAAATTTAACGAAATAAGTTAAAGACAGAATAAATAAATATTAAAAGTATTTTAGAAAAAATTAATTGTTATCCATATATGAGTTACGAATATTAAAGAATTGGATTTATTTATTTTGATATTATTTTATGTCATTAATATAAGATAAATAATAAACAATAACTTTTAAATTTGGCATAAATTCTATATAAATATTTGCAGGCATAGCAAAAGGTATCGATCCTAAGGAAGAATTAAAGTAAAATTTTGATCTTAATTCTAGAAGAGATATTATGGGAAAATTAGAAAAAGTTTAAAAATAGATAAAAATGGCTGAAATCAAAGTTTTTTAGATGTTTCGGTTAATTTGATGATAAAATATACTAACTTTGATTGAAAACATCTGTTTTATTGAAAGTGATTTCAGCTATTCTCTCAAAAACGAGTTATTTTAGGTTTATATTTATTAAATAATTCAAAAATAATACTTTTATTTAATTATTTTTTCAATTTTTTTTATAAAAATAATTTTTCTCAAAACTAAGCAAATACCTAGTAGGTATTACCTACACCGGCTCCGATGTTGGAATACTTCAAGAGTGTTCTAAGGAGTATATTTCCGATTTTTTGCCTTCAAGAATATCAAGATAATATTCTTGAAGGAAAAAAATTGGAAA
>JAQFZL010000799.1:0-13182 GCA_034695685.1 Galumna lanceata
TCAATAAAATCAATTTTTTATATGTTTTAAACAAAAGAGAATATATCTTTTATTAATAAAGAAACACCTCTTAAAAGGTCTCGTTACAAACAAAAGAAACCAAATATAAATAAAGAATCACTAACTCATATGTACCTATATATTCATAAACAATAATATAAAGGGGGGGTCAGGTGGGGTCGGGTGGTTGTGAAAAGGCAATTACATATTACTACATATACTACATATTACTTCGTAAATGTAGTAAAAAAAACGGTGTTTTAAGCTGAAGACCTCAACCTCAAGGGATATTTTGCCTATTTTTCCATCTTAAGGGAGAAAATATTTTGAAAGCCATGCCCATCACTGGTCCTTGCCCAAAGTTTAAAGGGTATTTTGCAGTTTTTTCGATCTCATAGGGTATTCCGAAGTATCCATCTTTTAGCCATTTCGGGTTTTAAGCCATTTTTAGCGATTTTTAGTCTTTTTTAAATCTCCCTCTGATACCTCCCTGAGCCGAGACTAAAATACTCCCAGATATCGAAGTCTTTTGCCATCCCTGGTTTAAGACTAACTTTGAATTTTCTCTTTATTTATAATTATTTATGGTTTAATTGAGAAATTAAAATTTATAATGTGTTTAACATGAAAAAGGTCTTCAATACTATTAATATCAAAATATATTATTTGATATACAATATTGAATATCAAATGTTAAGATTGATTTATCAAATAATATATTTTTTAAGTTGTTATCAAAATTTTAATTTTTTCTTACAAAGATTTCATTGAATAAAATGACTTAAAGTTGGTTTGTCCTTAAGATTAATTGACCTAAAGATGAATTCAATAATTCACAAATACAGCTCATTTATTCAGTTATTTTCTAAATATAGATAAAATTTATAGGAATAGTTTGAAATATTCTTGATCAAATAATAAATTTGATTTAATAATTCATAAATCAATTGCTAAAATAAATATTATTTACCTAAAGTTATATTAATATCGAATTAGTTTTGATGTCAAACAGTATTTATTATAAAATGTGTGACTAATTTCCAAATGTTTGTTCCTATGATTTACAGAGTTTTTGCTGTTCTTCTGTTAGTTTTGAATTATAACTTATAAGTTATACCCAAAAGGTTACAACCTTTGGGGAAGGCTTGAGCTCTAAAGTAATGATACTCTGAAACACAAAAAAGCAATTCTGAATGAATCCGTTTATATCTTTTGTTATAAAATAATACGTCTATTCGTAAAAGTGATTCGCGCGACTAATACTCTAAATCAGTTCAGGCTTTGGATTATTTGCTGCGAATAATATTAACTAAACGGAGAACTGGGACCGGGATTCCAGTGCAGGTGTAGTTTTACCCACAGTATTATTTACATATGAATAGTAGAGAGCTGTTGGTCGTCAGCAGTCAAAAAGTTATATTAAATGCTGTGGTTTAGTTCTGACGGCGTTTTCCACTTGACCTTCAAGTGTGACTCCGAGTGATTTTTGGGCACAAAATTGTATGGATTTAAAAAAGCAAACCATCAAAACGGAAATGAAATTGTGACAACTTATCGCCACAATCGTAACATATTATACATTGTGACCGACACACGTCACACGTGCGCTCAAGATTACCACTCTATTTGAGCGGTGATATTGTCTCTGCGACCGTCGGTCCAGTCAGTAGATGATTGAAGACCACACATTCAATAGAGTAATGTCCATAACAACAATTATAATCAATAAGTAGTTGAAAGACTCATATCGTCCGTCAATTCTTCACAAAAGATATTTTTTTGAAACAAATATTGCCTTATTTTTGGATCCTATAGTTATAGATCTGTATTGCAGTGAAGTTACATTTCGAGCGCATTTACTTTATTTAAGAAATCATTACTTATTCAGAAATATTAGTCAAAATATAAGGTTTTATTAAATTTATTCATTTAAAATTCTATAATAAAATAAAATATAAAATTAATGAAAATTTAGTATTGAAATGAAGTTTTAAATTAAAGCCAAAAGAATGAATGGTGTTATAGATATCAGTATATTCTGTATATTCTCTTATTTGATGTGATTATAGGTCTATTCCATGCGATGAGGACTGAAACATATGCGGAATAAATGCGTCAAATATTAAAAGTACTAAAGCTTTTGTGCTCTTATTATGTGACAGAAAATGCAAACCAAATAATCCCCTTTTAATCGGATTTCAAATTGAGAGTTCGATTGAGACATTACTCTCACTTCATAAGGCATTTGACACAAACACTGAACTAAATTCAGTCAAATTGTTTGTTGTATTTAAAAAAATGATAACTATTTGCACAAAACCCAGCATTTATTTATGTTTGAGATTACATTTGAGACACAATAAGTATCCAATTTTCACGTCAATTACATAATATTTTAAACATTTAATATCGAACAGTATTTTGAAACATTTCTGTTGAAATGTTCACAAATTGAGTAAATCAGAGAAAGTGACTATAAGTGACTATTAAATTGAGTAAACATATTATACTCATTATTATACTCATCGATTAAATCTAAAACTAAACAAAAAAATTTGTACTTTAATATCGAGAAGAAAGTGAATCACTGAAAGTGTTGAACGGATAATGATTTCCATTCCAGATATGATCCCTATCGCGGTGATGATTTTGAAAGCTCCCACTCGGCTGTAATGGAATTCTTGGTTCAAAACAGGGATCTTTTCCGCGAACGACTTCAGTCATGAATCCGATGTACATTATGGCAAGTCTTAAGGTTTCGATTCGAGACAATCGTTTTTCATAAGCAAAAGTGGGAACTTTTTTCCTTAATTTGTCAAAAGCGGAGTTTAAATTAAACATTCGACGCCTTTCTCTTATATTAGCGGCTCTTCTTTGAGCGACAGTCGCCACACGACGTCTAGGCTTTGATGACTTATTCGAAACATTACTTGTATTTAATGTGAAATTATTTGTGATACCATTCGTGAGAATACTTGAACACTGATGAGAGAGACTGGAACTACCGCTCGTGCGAACATTTTCAGTCACTCTTTGAACAGTCATAGTCGGCACTGAACTTACAGTACAAGTCGGAGAAGAAGTCGATGGAACTGAAAGAGTGAAAGCAGTTCTGATGTCACAGTGAGGACCAAAACCTGGTAACTGATGGGAGTAGTGGTGATGTGAAGCGGCGGCAAAAGCAGCGGCCGACTGGTGGGCCTCCCAAGTGGTCAATCCGTTTGCAAAAGTGTCGACTCCAACACAATCACTGAGATAAGCGCTTGGAAAAGAAGTGGCTGAAGAAGCAGAAGAACTAACAGTTGGATGGTTTGGATGTTGTTGTGAATGCGAGCGATGGAAAGTAGCGGCTGTGAGTCCGGCGAAATCGTAGGCAGCTTTGGCGGCTGCGGCCACAGCTATGTCAGCTGCAGAAGTATTGGACAAATCTAGAAATGATGGCGAGACTGGTGTAGATGTTAGTGCTGTCAGAGAACTATTAGTTAAAGAATTAGTAGTGTTGGCACAGTTAGGTCTACTACTGCTACTGCTGTTGCATTCAGCAGGTGTTGCAAAATTGGTGGTCGACTGACTGTGAAAACGATTGACGTTTGATATATTTGATGAATTTAACGGTGAAGAGGTTGACGTCGCGGAATGTAATTCGGAGGGCATAGAAGGCATGACTGGCGCTCACTATTACTTAACTAAAACTTAAATCTAAATTTTTGTTAAGCGACGGCTGTGGCTCTGCGTTAAACATATCTGGTATGTATGGTTGGCATCGGTTGGCATTTTAAGAGTGCACCCGTTGTGCAACACTTGTGTTGGGCTCAGCACTCGTGTAAATAATTATCAGAACACTTACATAACAGGCCTGCGATTACTGTATGGATAGTTAGACAACTGATTGAATGCCTTCTCTAACATTCAAGTTCTGCCAAATTGTGCTCAGAATATCAGTGATTCTGATATGAGACACACTTTATATTAGTGTCGGACTAAATACCAAAACTTTATTCCAGACGTTACCAATTCTTACGATATAGCCATCAGACCAGCCATCAGATTAGATGGCATTATAAGCCAATATAGACCCGATTTCATGCGCTGTTTCACGCGTCAGGTTGTGTAGGGGCTGATAGAGGCTCGTCATGTAATCACTTACCCGATACTAAGAGGGCCGTACTTCTAATATATGTGTCCGCTCACCAACGAATCAAAACATAAAGACATGTTTCCAAACTATTGATTACTTTTTCCAACACATATGTTATGAAAGAATAAATGAATTTATGGCTTCACTTCACTCATATTCTTCATTTGGTAACACATTTTTGTTTAACGACTTATACTTATATTTTAATATAAACTTTTACTCAATTCTATTGTTTGACGTTTAGATGAGTTTCTCTGATTTTCTGAATCACATCTTTTTTTAAAATATATATATAAATTGTTTAATAACTAAATTGAATGAATGGTTGAATTGAATTTATAATTAAATGAATGGTAAACACATTTATATAATATTAATTAAACCTAAAAATTAAACAAAATATTGAATACTAAAGAGAATAATTAAATAAAAAGAAAAGTTTTGGTTAAAAAATTAGGCTAGTTGCTTTTACAACTTTATGTAGGGTGCTTTAATATCTTTGCAAGTAAAAATGTGTTGATTAATAATAGGAGGAAAATTAGTTCCTATTTTCACACTTTACAGTTTTTAAATGAACTTGGTAATGTTATTTGAGAGAATCAATTTTAATGTTAAAAATAGTGTCATTTTCAACTACTCTAACTTCAAATAAAGATCTAAAATAAAATCAATAATTTGATAGATTTCAAGCAAACAAAAGATTTTATGAATTGGTTAGTCTTAACCAGGGATTTAACAAAGATTTCAAAATAGCCCCTTATCTCCGAAGAGTGCTTTTATGTCGACATTGATTCAGATTTTAAGAATTTTGAGAAAATTTTTCTTTTTTAAACAAAACAAAAAAGATTTCATTTAAGTTATTTCATTGATTTAAGCCTAAAATGACTCTTTTTTTGAAGGATTTTCCAATTTCTGAAAGTGAGTTAAAAAATTATAAATTTTACTTTTTTTTTGATAAAACAAAGTATTTAAGTTTAAAATTAGTCTATTTCTGCGTCAAATTAACTAAAAACATCGAAAAAATATTGTTTTTAGTTATTTTTACTTTTTAAAATACCCCCTTAGATCGAGGTATTTTAACATCCCTGGTCTAAACCATCTTCTAAATTGTTAAAGTATCTGTTTGATTGTAATTAAAAAACAAAGAGAATATCATCACTTTTAATGAAAATTTGGTGGAAAAATTGATCGACGATTAATTCATAAACAATGAGCTATTTTTCACAGCTTTTCAATAATTTTAAGTGAATTAAAGAAAAGAGTAAAACACATTTAAATGTCCAGGCACAATTAAATCTCTGACCAGAAATTAAAATGATAACAGCGTTGACTGGGTTCGGTCCTTTCTGGCCCTCACTGTATAGTCAAAATGTATTATTTGATGTATTAATAAGTTTCAAAATTAGATCATAATTTTATTTAATTACTTATAAAATTGTAATTAATTTTGAGATCTTATTATGATTTATATAAAAAATTATTGAATTTACAAAACACTTGATTGAAAAATTCGGGCTATTTTTTGGTATACCTGGAAAAAATTTGGGTTCGGTATGGTTCGAGTTTTGTGTTTCAAGTTGGGGTCGAGTTCGTGCTTGAAAAGCATCTGCTCTATGTATCATGGTCAACTATTTATTATAAAAAAGGTAGTGACTAATGAAAACTATTCTTCTTATGCGGTTGGGTTTCCATTCACCTCATATTTAATGTCAAACTACTTTTTTTTAATAATTCACTACATTTATGGAGTAAATAATAGTAGAGTAGGCAACCATTAATTTTATTAATTTAGGTTTACTCGGTAACATTTTGAATAAAGGCGCTAAAGTTGATAAAAAGAATTATATCCTTAAAATCTGCATGATCAACTGATTTAGAATTACTGATCATTTTTTGCTAATGGCAATGTCCTAGGCCGATAATTACCGTTTAATGTTTCCTTAAGTATGTATTGAAAGCTTTAAAAGAAAGATTTAATTTAAACTTGAATGTGCAAGATCACTGATAGTTCATTAGTAATATGAAATGAATAAACTATTGCTTTTGCACATTAGTAGTCATTCATATATACTCTAATACAATGAAATAAATCAATGAAACTGACTTAAGTTTATTCATTTCAAATTACTAGTGATCTTGCACATTCAAGTTTAAATTCAATATTTCTTTTAAAGTTTTCAATACAAACTTAAGGAAACATTAAACGGTAAATATTGGCCTAGGACATGGTCATTAGCTAAACTGATCAGTGATTCAAAATCAATTGATCATGCAGATTTTAAGGATATAATTCTTCTTATCAACTTTAGCGCCCTTATGCAAAATGTTACCGAGTAAGAGGGAGATTCTCGTTTTCAAACGCCGCCGATTTAAATGATCTTGGTCTCTATCGAAAGCTCATTGCATGAAGGGTTGAATAATGCAATCATATTTAGCCAACAGATATCAAACAACAGCCGATATGAAATATTTAGTTAAAATCAAAATTTTGAGCTAAAATGAAGATTAAATCTGAATTTTTGTTTAAAACACAAATAACTTGAATATTTCAACCGTGAAATTATTGATGAGAATGTAAATTACAACAAAAAATAATGTAATTTTCAATAATATTACTGATAAAAAACAAGTTTTATCTTTACTTGAGTTTTAATTTCTTATTTTACCAAGCCAAATAGTTCATAACGGAATATCTGTTGGCAAAATATGACTGCATTATTCAAATCTTCATGTAATAAGCTTTCGATAGCGACCAAGATCATTTAAATCGGTGTGGTTTAAAAATACTCCAGATAAGTTTTAATGGTATTCAGTTTGAATGGCTTTTCATCTTTTTAAAGCATAAATAGCTAAAAGTGGCATCAGATAGAGAGCACAACAGAAACCCTTTAAAAAAGTCGAGGAAACAAATATTTTAGATTTTATATATTATTAAAAAATAATTTTGCATTAAAGCATTATATCCAGAATCTGAAAATAGTTAAGAAAGATAAAAATATTAAGCTTTGAAATGAGTTTCAGCATTAATTACGACTCAAAAATTAGTCACAAATAAATAATTTAATAAAATCTTAGTTTTTATTTTGAATAGAATTTGTTTACAAAATTTGTGGTTATTTTTTTGAAAAAGTTAGTCATTGAAAATGTTTCCCAAGTTATCCATAAATATATGTTAAAAATTGATTAGGGTCATTTTATAAATTTATGAAAAATATCTAGTTTAATATTGAAATTGTAAACTAATTTATATAACTCTTCTGCAACGGAAATCAGAAATAGTGTTGAATGAATTAAGTATAAACTATAGACAATTTTCAATTTTTTTCTCAAATTCAAAGGTCATTTAATACTTTTACGTTTTTTTTCAACAAGCAAGTTCAGCTTAAACTTTCTAAACTTTTTGCTTAACTATTTGGAGATTCTATCGTTATAATAATTAGTAAAAACGTTCAAAGCATTTGCTCTCAGGACAAATAGGTTGAGATTCTTATGCTTTAACGTCTTGTAAATTGTGTTTCTGGCGATCTATTCTTTAAAGTATATTTTGAGTCAGTCTTATGATTTGGTAAAATTCTCGTAAATTTACATAAAATCTTTAAATTTGTTCAAAGAATATATAAAACCTATGGATTGAATATTCAATTTATTGCTGAAAACGAAATCAAATGATTTATATTTGATTTCAAACAATGGATATCATCCCAAAAGTGATCGATCGAAAGGAATGCTAAACATTTATTTTGACTATAATTTATTACTTTCACTTCTCCTTTGGGTTTAAGATAATGGTATGAATGGTCTGGTGGTAAATACACCAAACGAAAGGAATCTTCAATAATCTGTTCATAAAATATAATCCCGATATTAAGCGAATTCTCGAAGTAATCATTTTTTCTCCTAAAAGCCAAACAACCCTCGACTACACTTTAAAAGATCAATGACTTCAACGACAGAATTAAAACTAAGTGCTTAAGTCTTAAGATAAAGTCAAACATAAAGTCATCAAATCCTAAATCGTTGCCCAAAAGGCACTTCAATTTGTTTTATTTCTATTTTTAAGAATTGGAAGTAATTCATGAAATAAACTCATTTAATTATATTAAAATTTATTTGAACATGCTCACATTAACTTGCTTATTCAATACACAAATAATTGTTATATTGAATTATTTTATTACTTCAATGAATTTAGTGTCTAATTTAAGTCAACTCTTTAAGTAAAAATAACAAATAATCGGTATTTCACATAATGCCTAGATACTTTACTTTAATTACTATTCGTTGAATTTATTACCTAGGTTATTATTTGAAATTTTAATAGGAAATGAAATTTCAAACATTTTATCCTCTCAACCGAAAAGGATTTAATTAATTAATCGATAGAAAACAAACTCTTAAATTCAATTGGAATATATGGGATTTCATGAGAACAACCACTTTTGGGCATTACATCTGTCGTATTTCAGTCTTATTTGACTTTAATATTCATAAAACAAAAAGGATTTAATTAATTTCTTCAGAGAATCTTCTGATTTCTAATTACTGTTAAGTAAAGTAGAACTAATAAACTATGAAAAGCGACCGAATTTTTTCAAAAATAATGCTTTTCTTCTATTAATGGAATTTCCATTAGATTTAAGTTTTTTTTGTTTTATTTGATTTACTCGACTTCAGTAGTGAAGAGGCGGTTGTTTTTGTTTAACTAACGGAATTCATTTGTCGAGTTCTACTTCATTCACCTCCAGAACAACTTTTGGGTGTATTTCAGTCTAAAATAATAGATCACTGAAAACATGTCTGACATTTACTCGATATTTATTGCACACTAAAACATAATTCATATCAAACTAAGACAACAACCATTCCTTCGACAATTCTCTAGCATTAATACCTTAAACACTTACGTAATAAACAGTGAATTAGCTAGATCGATTTTTCTAAAAATTTTCCAAAGTTGTAAAAAGTTCAAATTAACCTTGATTGCAATTCCACGAACAGCTTGAATTCTTAAAAAATTTGCTGACCATTGCTGTCATGTTTTACTTGCAAGTTTAGTTTAACTTGTTAAATTAGATTTATTATTTTGAGCGTAAAAATTGGCCAAATATTTCTTATTTATTTCATACATTTATTGGAAATCGTAGTCACGATCTCTTCTTTGAAAGAATATTCTGTGAACTTAAAGCTCATCAGATGTTACGATGTTATCAGATATTATCTTGCAAGTTTATGTTCTACTTTATATGCTCTTACTTTAATAAAAATGAAAAAATATCAAAATCGATGTTATTTTCATCGATTTTACAATATTTTTGTGAAACAAAAAACATTTTTGCTTTAAATAACTTAATGCCAAAGTATTTGAGAATATGTAAAAAACGCCTTTTTTTGGAAAAATTTTACTAAAATATTAATATTTGATCCGTTTTTCAAAAAATGAAGATTAAAATGTTATGAAGTGATAGATTTTATGACAAAAATTCTAAATTCAGACAAAATACTAATCCTATACTCAGAGTTCGGAACATTTTCAGTGACGTTCAGGATTTTCATCATATTTTTAAAGAGAAAAACTAAACAAATTTTGTTTGTTTTGACACTTTTTTACTTTCACTGAAAATTGTTGATCAATAAATTGAAAACCAAACCTTTTAGACTTAAATAAGGAATTATTCATTTAAAGGAAGATAATTGGCCGCCTTTTTTGCCAATACATCCCTGGATGTCAAGCCTTTCATAATCATAGATATTGAAGAAAATAAATGATTCATAAATTTTGCTCAAAACTCCGCGAAATAAGAGATATATTAATGGTTTGTTTGAAGAATATTTTCATGAAATCAAATTATAATATCGAATATTTGCTGAATTATTGATAAATTATGTAAAAAGTGACACTGATTATATCTTAGTCGATATAAAATCATTGATCGCAATAAATCATATTTGAATAAACAATGGAAAACATATTAATATTGAAGTCATTTATTGAGTCAATCCTAAGCTTTTGTCAAATAATTAAATAGACTTTCAATTCATTAATTATTTAGTTTTTAATCTACAGTTTGGATGAAAATATTCTGATTAGGAGTTGAAAAGACTTTAATAAATGAAAAATTTCTAAAAATAAATTACTTTAACAAAACTCTGTGAAACAATAAAATTTTTGAATTAAAAGAGTAAACAAAATGTCAGGAAATTCCTTGAAATTTAATTCAATAGAATTTAAAGTGAATTTAAGCTATAAATGAAGTAAATATTTGAATTGAGTAAAGCTTTTAATGAGACACTTATATCATTGAAAAGAGATATAAGGTTTCACTCATTCATAACATTTGATTGCATATCATTTCAACATTTTTGACTTTATTTCAAGTTTTTAAATCATTCATTAAAAGTATTCTTTTAAGAATTTCTAGTGCTTTAAGGATAGTGAAAGTTAAACAAGTTAAGCTAGTACATTTTTGGACACTTATTTGAGCAAATTAATCAGTCAATCAATATTCTTGTTTGAAATGGGATGAAAGTTATGCCAAATGTGTCACAATTTTGATATATTTGTAGCCAAATGCCAGTCATAGAACTGTCGGACAACTTTTTTGACGAATTAATTTGTATAACATTTAATAGAAGTCATCGTTTGTGTGAACCAATCATTTGGACTAATATTTTCATTAATGTCTTTTCACATCATTGAACGATATTTAGTCCCATTGCCTGACCTAATCATAAGAAAGCAAATGTAATTACATGTCATTTGGTATCGATTTTGCTTAAAAGCAATACATAATATTATTCATTTGTTGAGGGAATGTCTGATCCAAAGAGAAATATGATTCATAAGAAGAACTCATTAATACTAGAATTTGTTTTATTACTATTTAATAATTTCTTTTAATAAATCATCCATCAACTTTTCATTGCTCTCCATATTTTCATTACCTGAACCAAGACGTGGTTTAAGAGAAATTTCTTGAATTATTGTATTTTCATTAGTTTTCGTCAATTATAAGACAAAATAAAAGTAAGAAAAATTGACTCAAAGGATAGACAACACAATAAGGAAAGGATAACAAATGGGCAAAAAATACGAACAGCTATGGAATAACAATTGGAACAGACGTTTCTAAGAACAGAATAGGAATTGACATCAATTTTGACGTCAAAAAAATCTATTGTTTTCGGATGTGATATACATTAATGAAAAGTTTTCTCAAAATTTGATTATCTTTAAACCAATAAAACACAATATTTGCTTTCATAGACTCACAGACTTTCTATAATCAAATGGATTAACATTTTTATAGAAAAATAACGCCAACGCCTTAAAAGACCAAATAAACAGAAAATTACAGATATTTCATTGATTTATAAAAATTTTATAAAATTTCAATCAATTTTACTATCATTTAATTTCTATAATTTGAGGTGAATTTATTTAACTTTTAATATAAAATGAGTAATTTATTCGATATATTCTGAAATATTTTGTTTAATAAACGCAAACAAATTAATTTTGTGATTATAAGGAGAAAAACATATATTATTTGAATACAAGAGAATTGATTCAAATTTATTGAATGGGAGGACATAGAAGTAGTTCATCGAAGCAAAAGTTTTCTCATTATCTCAAATGAATGGAAGAATTCATTTCTCATTTCATTCATTTGAGTCAAAGATATAATGAATTTGAAATGAATGCTAAGAATGATTGTAAGGTTATTTTGCGGCAGTAATACATCGTTTAAATAAATTCTGTTTTCTCTCGATTCAAATCCAAGTGTTTTGAAAAATTAAGAAAATGAATGAAAGACCAAAAATTGTGAAATAAATCTTTGAATTGAAAATCAAAACAACATTTGATTTCAAACACTATTTCTAAAGCAAATAAAGACCTGAAATCTTATGAAATATTTATAATTGACTCAAATATTTTTGAGTTTCGCAAACATCTAGTAAGAATAAACAAAATAAGTTTGCTCGATCAATCTTTTTAGCTTTATATATCTTTTATAATGTTCACATTCAGTGACATTATTTTTCTCTTTTTTTTATCTTTACTCAAATTAAATATTAGAAAAGCCTTGTTTTCAAAAATCCGTTAATATTTCAAAAAAGAAAAGAAAAAAATAACTGATTTTTGAAAACAAGGCTTTTTTAATATTTAATTTAAGTAAAGATCTAAATCCAGATTTGTTTTACTGACACACATCTAATAATTTAAAAGTATGGCTCAAATATTTTTAATACATGTCTAGACAGGGATTGAAGTCTATTATCCCAACTAAAGATCCAAATTTGCCTAAAATCTCACTTTCAATCCAGAATAAAAAAAATTCCCCCCTTTCTTGTTGGGTGATCTATATATGAGTTAGTATTTACAATTGGAATTTATATTACTTTTTATATCACATTTTTTGATGTCTTTATATGCTATTACCTAGTCAATTTCAAATTAAACTCTTTAATAATATTTTCAATAATAAAAAGAGGTTGTATCATATGATCAAATCTCTATTATAAAGAAGAGCTCTGACCAAAGGCTATTAATAATGACTATTAAAATGTAAAAGCATTTAATGAATTTTTATATTATTTAAACATTAATATTTAACATTATTCCTGGTCATTCATTTCATATGCATCTCAATCAAGCAAAACTCTTAAAAATTCCAATCATAAATTATATTAAAATATTTAAAATTAAACAAGCTTAATTCAATAAATGAATAATATATAACAACTTAGTTTGGGTAATAAAATGCCATTTTGTTGCCATCATATGTTTCTTCGAATATCAGTATCTAATTTATATAATACAGTTAAAACTTTTTGATTATGGAGTTTTCCATATTGTATTTGGAATTTTCCAACAATTAAATGGATTACAACACTTATAAGAAGACTAACCAATTCTTTAAAAAAAACTCAAGACATCAAAAACTAAAACTTATTAATGATATGAAAGAGTTTTATGTGATATTTGTATTTCAAATCTAATTCTAAAATAAAACACTAATTCAATAATTTCTAAATGAAAACTT
>JAQFZL010000800.1:0-13181 GCA_034695685.1 Galumna lanceata
ACAATTATATCATAAGATTTTCTAATGAATTCAATAAAAAGTATTAGAAATTTCATTTCCATTGATTTAAATATTATATTTATTATATCTTTTTGTTTCTCAACGGATTTCAATGATCTTTGTCTCAAAAGAAATGTTATCTTTAGATTTTTATTATAAAATAATAAAAAATATAATGCAGGATAACCTCACTAAATGAACGTTTATCATGAATATTTACATGATGGAAATTTTTGAAAATTTAAAACTATAATTTAAATGACATGGTTTGATATACATAATATGTAACATGGTGAACTTTTACCAAAATTCAATAATCTTAAAATTAGTCCCTTTGAGTTATTTGAGGTCTTTAAAAGAAATTATTTTTTGTTAACCAGTTATGTCTTCATAGCTTTTTACAACTAATAGAAATTTTTAAATCTCTGAAATTAGTTTTTAGATAAATAATATATCTAGTTTATTTTACTTTCTTCAAAATTTAATTATAATTATTATTTTTTAAGATATCAGGTTTATTTAGTCCTTTGAATTTGAACATTTTAAAGTCATCATGCTAACTAACTGATTCTCAAATTACAGAAATTGTTTTTTAATCTCTTTTTTATATTCAGCAAGATGTTTTTCAATTTTTTTAATATCTATTATAGCTTAAAATTTACAAGATGATTTTGCTTACCTTGCAAAAATCATTTTATCTTAAAAATTAGCATGGTGACTTTCACAACCTTATAATTTTTAAACATTAATGAAGTTATGAATTATAATTAATGAATAAATGGGGAAAATTTGACTCTGTTATTTCAACTATAACCTTGTTAAATTAGTATCCAAACTTTTGGCATTATTCTCCTCTATTATTTTGTTAACTTGAAAATTCCAGCTAAAATTCATATTCTCAAATACCATTATCAAGTTTATTTAAAAATTAGACTATTGAATAATTTATTGGATTTATTGTTTCACACTTTCTTTACGTTGTATAAGGGTTTACGCTATATATATATATATATACGCAATATATATATATATATTGACTAAACTTTAGTCACTAAAGGATATAATTAACGCATATAATGTTAGTGAATTTGAATGATATAAATAAGTTCTAATTATTTCAACTTCCTTTATGAGTATAGTTTTTACTTGTTCAATTCTTAAAGCGCAACTTATAGAAACAAGTCTAATTTATAAATGAATAAATGAGTTAACTTACAATAAATTTTATTTTAAGCTGAAATGGCAATTAGGGAGGTATTCCGCAATACCCCACCTCCTAAAATGAACGTTCTAAATGTGGAAATTGATATGGTTTTCCAAAATATCCCCTGAATTGAGACGAAAAATAGGTGAAATACCCTCCACTAGAATTGAGACCTTTTGCCATCTCAGGTATAGGTATTGAATGGATTTATTAAACAAGACATTAGTATTGAATGTATTGAATGGAAAATTGGAAAATAATTAAAAGTTCAAAATTTTATTCATAAAAACAGTATTTATATGAAGTTCTTCCTATTTTATAAAATTAATCTTGGTGAAAACAATTATTAATATTCTTATATGATGTCTTCCACTACTCTACATATATGTCTAATTATGTTAAAAAAAATATCTCAAAATATAAAATTGTGGGTAAAATGAAAAATTCTGGGCTTAAAATTAAACAAAAAAAACATTTAATCAAATTAATTGACAGACATTTGTCTATAAATAATAGGTACGTTTCATTCTTTTCTCTTCATTAGATTTATTCAAAATTGAATTTTAATTTTTAAAATATAATTTATTATTATTTTAATTGATTTTTATATAATCAATGTTTAGGTTTAGTCACGCATTAAAATATGAAAACTTCATTTATTGAGGAAAACCAGAAATGCATTTAATTTTGAATTACAGAAAAGAGAATCGCTTTAAGAACTTTCGTGACAATAAGATTAGCTAATCTTTCATTGATTTCTGACTTACTTTTCATATTAAAATGAATTTCGATTTTATGGATTTCTTGACAAATTTTATCAAGGTTATTCTTTTACTGTTTTATATTTAAAAATATCATATTTATCTTGTTTAATTATCAACAAATATATCGTATGAAGTTCTGATATTAGGTTTTTAAAGTAAATTTCTTTAAAATTGATAAAAAAATTAAAATTTAAAGAAATTAAATAAAATTTTATTTAAAAAAATACTAAAAATCAGAAAACGATTAAATTTTTCAAAGCCTTTAATATATAAAAATATTAATTATTTATATTTTGTTAGTTTATCTCACATTAAATGGTTTTATGAATTTAAAGCGAGAAATGCATTTGAATGGAAAGCGAGTGAACTCATCGATGAAAAGGACAAAAGAGAAATGCATTTTTAGATTCAAATACAAAATACAGTATAACCTCCGGAATATAAACAGAATAGAAAATGACTAATGATTTAAAAAGAGATGTTTTCTAAGATATAAAATACATTTTCAAAGAAAAGAGATTTTGTCGAATAAACTCATTTTAAAAACATTGATATTATTATTATTAAATATTTAAACTTTTCAAGATTTTACTGTAACTTATTTGAAAAAAAATTAAATTTCACCCCTATTTAAGTTTATTTGGCTAATGATTGCCTTTGAATTATTGGTCAGTCATTGAAATTATTTAAAGTAAATATTCAATTTGTTAACACTCTCTGAAGCCGTCTCTCAATGAATAGTATAGAATAGAATGGAGTGTAAAAAATGTGATTTTAGTTAAAGTAAAGTTGGATTGTAATTGTAGCATGCTTATATGTTTATATGTTATTTAAATGCTTATTTTGATGATTATTTGCAATAGTGTTGAGAAGTGAGTTTTCCTTTAGTTTAGTTCAAAATGAAAATAAATAAAAGCATAACTTCCGTAACAATTTAGGGATATATTTAATGAAAGGAAAAGTAGTTTTGAAGCCCTGAGTCTGCAATCAAGAGATAAAAGTCTGACATAAATTCAAAGAGTTGTTAAGAAAAATCTCAAAATTGGAATTAGGTTTTGGTTTTTAGATAAAAGTTATTTTCGCTATTTTTGTGGCCATTTTGTGCCATTTTTGGGCACTTTATGCAACTTTGGAAGTAGTGGTGAGCAAAGAAGAAGGATATTTGTGCGTCAAAACGGCCTTCACTCGACTGGCTTTCAAAGACTAACACAACTTAAGGCTGTGTTAAGGCTGATGACCCCTTTGCAGGAATGCCTTCACTGCGAATAACCATTTCTTTACTTCGATTGCAATTTTTGTTGAATAAAGACTAAACTTTTTCTGTTATTCAAAAAACATTAGAAAAGATGTAAATTAAAGACATAATCAATAAGAATGTGTGGATCGTATCTATAATTGTCTAATGTTTAGATGTGTTTGGCTTTGACTCAATTTCTTGTCCTATTTAGTAGTTTATCGTTCAATTGAAAGCATCTTTAATTCTGCACCACTTCTTCACTTCAAGCCTTAGAGTTCATACAAGTGATGAACCGGTCCATTGACTATACAATACGCAGAGCTAATCCCAACCCTGAATGTCGTCCAATAATATTAACCATTAATCTGACAAATTTAAAGACAATTGTCTTAATCGATAAGAATTGAAAAGATTAGAGTTAAGACAAATAGAGTCAAATAAAATGTTTGGTGGAGTCAGTGATAGTGAGAACCACTTTTAAGTAAGTTTTGAGTGTTGTATAGGTTTTCACGTAATTTGTGATTCAGTGTTGACTCTATTGGCGACGCCATAGCTATTGAGCACAACATACAGTCAATGGAGTGAATGCATTGAAGGCATTACTGCAGTGATTGTTAACAAAGTTTAATATTGTCTTCAAGTGATTCAACTAAATAGTTATGACCAGTGGTCGGCCTATCGATCGCTGTTGACCACTATATGTATTGCAAGACTAGTAGTGACCGGCGGTGAGAGCTGTGCGTCAGTTGTCTGTAATGTTTGCTTCTGTCAGGTGTTGTCTCTGTATTGGGTCTGCACTTCATGGAGACTGACGTACATTTCAGACGGGATTCAAATGCAGATCATAACCGATCAGAGCATCAAAACAAGAAAAAACACAACAAATCTAATGCTAACCATCACTACAACTGTAATAAGTCTTCGAAGACCAAAGACAAGACCTTCGATGGCCAGGAGTTCAACGCATCCAAAGATAAACATCAGAACAAAAATAAAACTCAGACTCAAAGAGAAAGAGATAAACATAAAAAGGGGTCGAATTCCGTCAAAAATCACTTCGACTCTGATTTGACACTTAATACCAATAAATGCAATAATAATAAGAAGAATAGAGAGAAAGACAGAGACAAAGACAGAGACCTCTCCAAAGATAATTCGAGTTCAGTTTTTAACCATAAAATCAGTAAAAACAAAGACAATCACTTGAAGACAAGTAAAGATGTGATCAATAATAACAAAAGTCTTAACGATTTACTCGACAATAATAAAAGTCTATCAAATCGTGAGACCAGTTTAGACACAAATCAAAAGAAGTCATGTCTTGTCGTCAAAGAATTTAAATTCTTCAAAGAAAAGGCAAAAAAGAAAAACAGTGAACAGAAAGCGGTCACTTCTAAGTCATCGAAAGTGAGCGCCGGTGCCAACACTTCCAATAGTTGTGGCACTGCCTCCAAACAAGTGCTTAAATCATGTGATGTTTTATCTACGACTAGTGTCAGTGATGGCTATCCTAAACATAAGTCTAAAACTGGACACAAAGACTCAAAACATTGTCGCGACAGTTCTTTGAGTTCTCACTCATCGACACTGTCTTTGAGCGGTTCGGCAAAGAGTAGTGTCACCACTGATTCAAAGACTGTTAATAAGTGTAAAACTAGTGCTAAGACTAACAAAAGTACGACAAATGCAAAGTATAGCCAATCGAGTGATAAATCAAAAGAATGTTCTGAAACTAAGAAGAGTTTGTCATCGAATAAAACAATATCGGAGTCATCGAAAGCCACTAAAAACAAGAGTCCAGTCGTTAAGACAAACGATAAGTGCCCTAAAACTGAAGGCAAAAGAAAAAATAAAGTGAATCTCATTAAAGATAATCCATTGTATGACGAAGACATCATCGATGGATTTGCTATATTGAGCTTCAAGTGCTACGACGACATAGAGGTTTGTCTCATATTTTATTACATTATATTATATAAACATTTATATAAGACTAAAGTAGTGACTCTTTTGACTTATTTTTGTTAAACATTACTTTCAATTAGTTTTTTATTATATTATTCTTAAATTTAATGTCTTTTAAACAAATATTTTTATTTATTCGTTAAACATATTATTGACTGACAATTGATTTATTTATTTTGAATTATTGATCGCTAAGACATAAACACCATAAGCATCAGACAAATATGTGTTTCTTTAAGTGGATATCGATATTATATAATATATTGTCTGCACTCGACTCTTGTAGACCAGTGTTAGTCACATAACAGCAATGGCTTAATGTCTTCATCTGATGTACTCACTCTGAAATGGCTTTTTTAGTTAGAGTGTAGTACTGGTTAGGAAGTAAGTCAAAGCAATTGGCAGAGCATTGCACTACTCATGCCATTGACATTTATTGTCAAAAATTATAAACCCATTTATGTGACACAAGTCGATCAAAGAGACATTTATTAAATAATTGACAAACATTTAACCGCAATTGAATTTGTGGTTATTATCACTTTTCCAAAACTTTTAATAAATTTATCTGATTTTATGAAACAATAATTTTCGACACTTCAGAGAGAATAGTAGACAACAGTAGAGAGTCCTCAGACACTCCTCAGATAATGTTGTGTTTGATTGAAAGCTGACAATAGGCTGAATCGAAGACTTCATTCACTTATTTATATAAATACAAGTGTTTTATCGATTTATTATGAAAATTAAGTGAATATACCATTACTTTCATTAATAGCTAACAATTAATGGTCGAAGCGGTCAGAAGAAGAAGAAGGAGAAATTGAAAAAAGATGAGACATCGATTTCCTCAATTATTAATTCAGTAGTGTCTTCATGTCCTTCTGTGTCTTCTTCTATATCTCAACCCAAATGTAATAATAAGTCAAATGAAAGCAAAAGCTCTAAATTGAGTGCAAATAAACATTTAAAGAATGGATCGAAGGATACGAAGAACTCAAAATCTGAAACTAAGAATAGGATTGACTCTAAAGTTACAAAATGTTCTAAAAAAGCCAAACAAAGTGAAGATAATAATAACGGCAATAATAATAACAATAAGAATAAAAGTGTTGACAATAACACTAAAGATCAACAGAAGACCAATAATGTCGTCAATTCAATGAATTCATCAAAAAGCCAGTCATTGGAGTCGTCGACTGTTTTAACAGTTAATAAAAAGACATCAATCAATGCACACAAACCAGAAGTTTCTATTAATAAAGTAAGTTATGTCACAATTCTATTTCATTGCCTGATTTGTTGCCATTGCTATCCATTGCTATTCACTGCTTATATTTTATATTTTGCTCCGCATATGTCAGTCCATAAGTTGCCAACCCATAAGTGCACTTAAAAACAATATTTCTCTTTCAATTATATACACATTTGCTTCACTTTTCTAAATATATGCTCAAAATCTATTACTTAATCCGATTATAGTTTTTTTTTCAGTCATTTATGTTACAAAAGAATTCAAAACTTGTTTTTATATTAATTTCATAGAAAACATAAAAAATGATATTTTCATATATTCATCGATTGATTTCATTAAAATTCAAATCACTGAAAAGTGTGCTATAGATTAATCTTTTCAAAAATAACTGATTTGTTTGAGTGCCTTAAAGGGCTTAACGTTTATATACATTTACTATAAACGCAGACTTAGTTTTAATCTTTAGTTATTAATTGTCTCATTATATGAATTGTGTTGTTCTCCACCTTATCGTTATTCCACTTAATTGATATTTAAACGGAGGATATCTTTTAATTTTCCCAAATTCTTCTGTTTAATGTTAAAGTTGTAAAACCCTTTGTAATCAATTTATTGATTGAAGATTCAGTTGGAAAAGATGTCAGTTTATTATATGAATTTGCGTGCGATCCCAACCCATTTCCAAACTGATCTATAATATATAATATATAAATAATATCTTTATTTATGAAAAGTCAAACATTCACAACAAGAATCTCTCACTTAATTATTGCACATTTTTTTTGCTGTTTTTTTTATTTGATTTTCATTATTTTCCGGTAATTCATACGATTTTATCCGATAATTTCTAACGAATTCATTATTAAATGTCATAAATGGCTTAAATTCCCGGGAAATAAATCCGGAATTCATTATGCATTTCATGTCTTTTGATGATTCACTTCAATTAATATTTCAATCGATCAATAGATTACTCGTACAACAAAAAAGTTATTTTATTTAATCATTGAATTCATAAACAAATGATGAAAAAGAGTGACATTCCTTGTCTTTTGCCGCAAATATTTAGTTTTATTTTTCCTGATTATATTCAAAAGCTTCCGATCCTTCAATTGAGCGTTTGTTTAGTCATATTTATTGCCAGTGATTTAATCGTTTAATCATTGATTCAAAATATATTGATTTAATTCTTGAAATTCATTTCTCATCAAAATTTAAAATCAATTCTTGAATATTAGCTTTTTTTGACTTTTTTCTTGTTTTCAAAATAATAAATCATTTTTAATTTAAAACAAAATTTGATTAAACATACGATTCTACAGAAGATTTATAGACTTCCCAAATATTGCTGCAAATTTCACTTTGAATTATCTGAAATGTATTTATCTCTTGATATAATTGATATGACTTATACTTTACATTAGAGGTGACACTTTTCTAATTTTTCCTTAACCTGCCCAAGCCCTTAGACAATTATTTAAAAAAAACCCTCAACCCGACCCTTAGCGTTTTTCCAAAACCCTTAACCCTTGACCCTTTATTCCAAAATACGCCCTGAGAGCAAAAAATGGGCAAAATACCCCCTGAGATCGCAAGCTTTTAATTTTATTGCTATATATTATTGCCTTTAATTGTATATAATTTACTTCATTACCAATTCACTCGACGATTATATAATTATTAACAAATTTTAAAATATTGTTAAATATTTCACAATTTCTAAACATTTTAATGTATAAATTAATCAAGGGTAAATTTATTATACATTAATGTATGTCATTCATTAATAATATTAATTTAAGTTAACTCAAGTCATGCTTTAATCAAATGATGAATGACTGGATATATCATTAATTAGTTATACTTTATATAATTAATCTAATAATTAACGATTTAAAAGATGATTCATAATAATGAATATACTAACCATGGGCTATTTTCATATAGATAAGTCATTATCTTGCTAAAGTTCCATAAAATCTCTGGTGAATTTTGTTCTTGTCCAATTAATGAATAAGTTTTTTTGTGCTTGCTCATCTCATAATATTTGCTTAAATTATTGCTATTATCCTAACTTATATAAATTGTATTATATATCTTTCATATACTTATGAAAACTATTGCCACCTTTTCAGTAGAATAACTAAAATTTTACATTTCTCACCCATTCAAGTATTGTCAGCCAAACAGTAGCCAATGGGCAAACTGTTTAAAGCAATATTAACAAGGTCGTATATTGGTAAGAGCACAATTCAGATCAGTCACCAAAATAAAGGGAGTCTCGAATTTCATTGTCTGCCATCTCAGGCTTATTTGGCAAATGTTATTTACAAGTTAACCATACATTCATTCCGTAGTATTGCTTTAATTAAATTCATTACATATTTTATAGAACTTATAAGTACTTTCATTCAAATAATATACAGTAAAACCTCTGAATATCCGAATAACTTTATATCTGAGAGTCAAATGTAATTCCTAATCGAATCTCAAGGTTTTACTGTACATGAATGTGGTTGAAGAGTGAGGGTTAAAAAGGTAGCCTCCGTTCTGAGCTAATAATAAGCAAAATTCTTGATTAATGATTTCCTCGTTTAATCATTTTTTTATTAATATTTATTTTAAATATATTTTAAATATTTATAAGTTTTATATGAAATGACATTAATCTTATAGAATCTAAGTTTGATTAAAATGAATTTTTACTTTAAAGTACTAAACTCTGCAAAATAGTTATAGTGATGTTATATATATGTTTTGCTGAAACTTTCTGAAAAAAAACCATTTTATATGTTATGTATGTAGAATGTGCTGGATGCTCAAATTGATTTGCTGTTTGTCGAGTAAAACAATCCTAATTCAATCTTGATCACATTTACTATTTCTATAGTAAATGATTTAAAAGGAGTTTATTTTTTTTATTCGTATACAACTAAAACCTATTCTTCCCTCTATTCACAGTCGACTCACTCTAAGCACTGAACAAAATATCAAATAAAAAGAGTATGAAAATTGAAAAATCAATACCCTTTTAGAAAAGTTGCTTTCAATGCGCTGTAGAAAAGATTTTATGCGAAGAAAATTGAAAAATGTATTATTCATTTAGAAATGATTTGAATCCATTTATATTCATTTTGTTAGTGTATTAAACAAAATATTTAAATATTCAAAATATTGTCGAAATTGATTCTTCTTTCGGTTTGGGATTTATTTTGATTATATGTTTTATCAAATTAGATAAAATGAGTTCCTCTTCTAATTGGTTTCGTTCTTCATTTAATTCAATTATACAGTGATTGGAAACATTGAAGTCTCCATAAGCAGAGATGGCAAAATGGGGGGTATATCAAAATACTCCCCTGAGCCAAAAAAATTTGCAAAATACCCCCTTAGAAGCGCTAGGCTCCCCCTCGCTGACGGATTTTCCGAAATTTTAGATAATTTTGCAATTTTTTGACAAAATAATTAAAATGACTTTTGTTAAGTTATTTTATCATTTTAAGCTTAAAAATGGCTTATTTTTGATGCATTTATTGAAATTTACAAACTGTAAAAAACGAAAATGGAATAATTTTTCCAAAAATAAAAAAACTGAAAATTAGTCTATTTTTGGTTTTAAAACAAAGCTTTTTGATCAGAAATAGTCTACTATTCACTCAAATGACATAAAACATTGAAAAAACGGTGTTTTAGTGTTTTTAAGCGATTTTTGCATTTTTAAAAAATACCCCCAAAAATACCCTCCCTAAATACCCCCCTGAGATCGAGGTCTTTTGCCATGCCTACTATAAGTCTCTATCGACTCATCACTTTTCCATAAAATCATTAGTCTTTGAGTTGCATTAAAATATGTCATTCATTTCTCTATTGAAACAAATCAATCATTTAATCTGAGCTCAACTCAATCTCAAATCAAAGCTATTTAATGTTAAATCATATGAAAAATATTTTAGGATAACATTTGAAGAGTTGACTCAATTATAGGCGCAATTATTTTGTTTTTTGAATAAAAAAATTTGAAATATTGTTACATAACTATACAATTCTTTTACGCTTTGAAAAAGAATTTCTTATCAAATCTTTACAATAATTTCCGAGTCTTTGGGACGCAATTCAAGTGAATAGTATTTTATTTTTTTGTAATGTTGTGTTACTATGACAACAAACGGCGCATTTCTGCATCACTTTTCTTCTCCATATTAAAGGGAAAAAAACCAGAGTTTGGGTACAAATGGAGCGCAAGTGATGGATGAGGAGCGGACGGAAAACGAAATTATTGATGGTTTTCCCTCATAAATACTTTTAGGTCTACTGCTTGCCATCACATTCTTATGCTTCCATTGATTGCTATATATATATAGTTGTAAAGCATTGCGACAAACGACTCGCTTTTTGAGCACATATTACACCAAAAAAAATGGTTTAGTTTAGTCTCGAATGAGTATCTCATTGACAAATCGATCCCTTTTCTGATCAAATATCGAGACATCAAAATGAAGACATTGTCTTTGTTATAATCACAACCAATCATGTCATCGATGATTGTTTCAGGAATTCCTTTGATAAAACAACTGTCAATTCCATAATAACTGACGCATAAATGACTACATTTTGTTCCCAAAATGAAACCCAAATCGTTGTTTGTTTCATGTTTTCAAAATAATATTTCTTTATTAACTTTAGTTCCGTTTTTCACTTTTAGTCGTTTTTCTAATATTTATATTAATTTGCAAAATGAAAGCAATTGTGGAGAGAGAGAGAGGGGGAGAGAGAGAGGAGAGAGAGAGAGAGAGAGAATTAATGAGAAAATTGCATGTTTTGACAATATTTAGAAAAAGTGTACTTTTGTTACTCCATTGTTGACATGCAATGCAGACAAAAGTTTTTTCTCATTATATCCATTCATTTTGTTTGTGATTTTATGGTTTAATTCTATTTTTACTCCTTTTATGAGAGAAAATTATTAGCTATCATTGATATGCTATCAATTTATTAACAATAATCACGATATGTCCCAAATATACTCTAATATCACAATTTTTATTACAGTTTATTAATTTTATAGATTTCTCTTTAAATAATTTTTGTTGAATTCATTAATAATTAATGAATTAAATGAAAACTTTTTTTACGAATATTTAAGTTGAAAATCCATTAAAATGTTTTTGATTTTATTAATGTTAGGTTAGGGTTACATAAGATAAGATCATTTAATAATTTTAAATAATTACTTTATTCAATGCAATAAAAGCCATATTTCAAAATTTCATTTAAGTGTTTAGTCAATCATTTTTCAAAACAGTGTTTAAAATGTCGTTTAATTTTTATTTATCTTATATTTTAATGAAAGATAACACAAAAACTGTTAAAATTCTTGTCGATGTCTTTGGATTTTTTGTTTAATTTGTTTCTTTAATATTACTTTTTTATCGACTTTTCATTAAATTAGTGATAATTTATTTTTGTGTCAAATATTTGGAAGTGTTTTCAAAATAATATTTTTTTATAAATTATTTGAATCTGAGAACAAACATAACTTATATGCTGTCAAATAGAAGTCAATCAGTGAAGTGACTGCCGATAGCACTAATGGGTATAAACCGCATTATTATCTATTATGAACTCAATGTTTATTTATAGAATGAATGCCATGCGTTGCGAATATGTTATAAATTTGATTTCGAGGCAAAAATCAAAGAGTCGGTCATTTGTATTCATTCAATTCAATGTGAATATCCAGCAATAAAGCAGACGCGTGACACTACTATTGATCAAACCTCATATACTTCCAATCTCTCCCTACAATAGAGGAGAGGGAGAGAGAGAGAGAGAGGGAGGGAGGGAGAGAGAGAGAGAGCTAATTCTATTTTGTCATTTTTTCCAATTCTGTTTTCGTATTTTTATGCCGATATTTGTGCCCACTATTGGTTTTTATATGATTCTGAGCTCAAATTTTTTTCTGTTTTTATAATAAAGTGATGCCTTTTGTCATACATTAAACTCATATCAAACTTCTTTTGAATTAATATGTGAGACAAGAATAACATCATTTTTTCATTTTATATAATGTTTTAAATCATTTTCTTTTCTCTTTTTTTTACTATTTTTTCATTTAATGCGATATTTTAGTCACAATTTTAAAATATTTGATAAAAGGGTTTAACTTCGATAATAAATTTTAATATTAAATTATAATTCATTGCACGACTTCCTTAAATATTGACCTTGCCAAAATAATTACTATGAAGGTGAACAAAAACATGTCAATTATTTATTTGTTTTTAATTAATAGCTATTTGTTTAATATTGAGAGGATTACCAATTAATTGAGTGGAACCAGTGTTGTGTCCCTTTAGTGATATTATTTGTGTTATTACTAACTTATTAGTGATTAATTTATCACTGAATGATAGGAATTTCTCAATAAAAAAGTTTAATCCTTACTATTGAGTTGGGAATGAAAACAAAGTGTTGGTCAATAAATCCAAAAATAAAATTTATTGTGTGTTCGTTATTATAGACTTTACCTGAAGATAATAGTCTAACACAAAAAAGTTAATAAATAAGTATTTTCTCTATAATTGTCTGAAAAGCGATTTATTTTTATCTCAAAAATAGTGGTTTTGTGTTGAAATAATTCACATTTATTTTGAATTTGAAATTAGAATATTTAAGTAATATTTATGGCTCAGAATTCAAACTAAATATTAAGTAATAAATATATTTGAAATAATATTTATTGTTTGAATGGGTTTT
>JAQFZL010000801.1:0-13175 GCA_034695685.1 Galumna lanceata
TATTAATCAAATAAATAAATGCTTTTTGTGGTAAACTTTTAAAGTGAAATATAATAGTGAATTATAAAATCATCATGCACAATATTAATAATACTTTAATAAAAAAAAGTATAATAAAATTGTTATTTTTATAAATGTAATACAAAATTATACTTAAATACAATTATTTTAAAATATGTTTGACTTATAAAGATTTTACTGTAAAATATTTTATCTGAATTTTGAGTATATTTTAGAAAATATATAAAACTTTATATTTATTTATTTTTAAATTATTAGTTCAAAGGGTTAGAAAACTTTCAATTAGTCTATCAATTAATTTGAATAATTAGTTACAAATTAAGAGTAAAATAGGATTTTTGTCTGTAATTGTTTTGCAATTAATAAAAAGATATCCAAATAATTATTAAAATTTATTGAAATCCATTTCTTTGTCAATAACTTTAGTAAAATAGTCCTAAAAAATAATCTTGGTCTTTTAAAAATTTCTAAGAAAGATAAGTTAAAAGATAACTAACAAATAACTATTTATGAATTGTTTATGTTATACCATCTTGGTTATGCTATTATAGTTGTTGAAAAGTAATTAAAATTGAAGTAGCAAGGACAAACATTACCAAAATCACACTTAAATAATTGAAAAATAGGCTTAACTATAGAAACGCAACGAAATAGAAATTAATTATTGATTTATTAAAAGCTAATATAAGTTTGGGATTTGAGGTCTTTCTGTCAAATATTAATAAGTTATTAATAATAACAGTTTCAGTGTTTACTACAAATGAGACAAAATTTCTGTTTTTAATGTCCAGTAAATTCTATTATCAATAAATTGATTTATTGGTCACTAAAGATAGAAATTCATTAATAAGTTTTCTGGTTATAAACCACTGGAAAGTAAGTCAACAAATTATACCACTTTTTGATGGCATTAATGTGTGAGTAATTTAAGATTAAATTTAGCATGATCATTTATAATACAATTGGTTCTATTGATTGCTCGGTTACTGATTGATGTGTTAGAGATAGAGAAAGGAAAGTATTATCTTTTTGTGGACATTAAGAGGAGATGTCATACAAATTAAGTTAATCGATAAAAAGGGTAATAAAAAGACAAGTATTGATACTAACAATAAGTATATAACGAAGTTTATAACGAAATGTTTGAATGACTCATCAGTTTATCTCTCGCTCTGAGTTGTAATGAAATGTAAAGTCAATGGATTTTTGCGCGAAATATCAAACAATTGATAGAAAATCGAATTCAAAAGTAATCTAAACGTCAAACGAATTTCAACTGAATATCAAAAGCTTTTTAGTCTTCGAATACAATACTTGTCTTCAATTCATATTTCTTTTTCTCTAAACTCTTCTAAAATCTTCTTAAGTCTTAACCATTTATTTGCGATTCTTTTAATACTCGTTTGAATCGATGGCACCAAAACCTCATTCACTGGATTTGAATGCTTTGTGTGGACCGACACCGAAGTCAGCTTTAGTGAGGGCTGGACTCCATCTGAAGAACGAACGGTTCCTTTCGTGCTCTCAATTCGTTCCGAGACCTGGTTTTGGCCAAAAGGGTCGTCGCATTGAACTCAACACAAACCACTTCTCCGTTGACTTTAACCACAAGAAAGTCATTTACAGATATCTTATTTCCATCGAATGTCTTCCGCAGGCATTCAAACTGTCGGCCGCCGGAGACGACAGAAGACGATTCCGTAAACTCTCCGACAAAATCAGCCGAAAGATAGTAAACAAAGCGGTCGATGAAAACAAGTCCTACGGAAAGCTCTTCTATAACACCCGACCCGTATATGACGGCTCCAAATCGATGTTCACCTGCGGACCACTCATTGGCATATCATGTGATGGAAAGCCCACCCGAATCGTAGTGGAAGTGCCCGACGAACAGTCAGCCGACGCTCAGTACGCAGTTATCATCAAATTCACCGGAAGTACGATTTCGTTGAATGGACTGAAGCTATACTTCGATAAGAAGACGAACGCCATTCCCTTCGAAGCGATTCAAGCCTTGAATATAGTGTTACGTCAGGGACTGATTCCCAGTAAGATATTGATCGGCGCTTCCCTTTACAACCCCTTCTCAAACGATGAACGCGTTAATATCGGCGGAGGAAAGCAATTGGCGTTCGGTATATATCAGTCTTTGAGGCCATGTATAGGAGGGCCACAATTGGTTGTCGACCGATCGTGTACTGCATTTTGGGCCAACTGTTCCATCGAAGAGTTCATTAAGACTTTGTTTCCATACAAAGAGTGCGAATCAATGATGAGATTCAAATGGAATGACTTCGAGAGGAAACGCATTGAACGCGAACTCAAAGGGCTTTACATCGAAGTGAGTCATCTCCGGTTCAACAAAAAGTACAGAATATATGGCATTACCCGAGAGTCGGCTCAAGACATTTACTTCGATTATGTGAAGAGAGGCCGAAGAGGTGAGAAACTGTTCGAAAGTAGTATATCTGTGGCCCAGTATTTCAAACAGGAATACCACGAACTCAAGTATCCACACCTGCCCTGTATTGTCATCAAAAGTGGTCAGAGGCCAACATATTACCCGATAGAGGTCTGTCGACTGGTGGCTGACCAACACGTCAACAAAAAACTGTCGCCACAACTGACCGCTGAAATGATCCGAATCTGTTCCTCAACTCAACCCAAAGAGCGCTTTGATATCATCCAAAAGGCGGCCAAAGATATCGCAACGAATGATAGTTGTATTAAATACTTGTCTGAGTTCTGCCTTAAACTACAGACCCATCCAATCAATCTCTCGGCCCGAGTCTTAGATCCGCCAACACTTCTCGAGCGAAATGGAAAGCCGTGTCAGCCCAGGGACGGCAAGTGGCGAATCGGTCAGTTCTATAGAAGTATTGACCTCAAGAAGTGGATTGTCGTCAATCTGTCGAACATCGATGACTATCACATCACGAATTTCATCGAAACTCTTAAGAAATACGGACAACAGATCGGAATGAATATCAATGAACCCATTTGTAGAGTTAAGATGACTTACCAAAGAGGGCTCTTACGGGTTAGTCCTCCCTTTGTCTTCATTACTATCTGTGCCTAACTTTTGGTTTTATTTTAGGAAAAACTGTTCGATAGGGCGGAAGAGAAGTACGGATTCGTTAATTTGTTTGTATTTCTGGGCATTGATTCAGACGAATGCTATTATGAGATCAAGAGATGCGGAGACATAGATATAGGTCTGACCACTCAATGCGTGAAAAAGCAAAACGTCTTACGAATGAATCAGTCTTTGGCCACAAATATCTTATTAAAGATCAACACAAAAATGGGTGGAGAGAACCTTATACTGACCCCTACGAGTGTTCCCCGAATTTTGGTCAACAAAAAGGCGATTATAATCGGTGCAGATGTGGCCCATCCCTCGCCTTCTGACAAATTGGCGGCTTCTGTGGCAGCAGTTGTTGGAAACATTGACTCCAATTGTATCAAACATTACGCGACAGTTAAAGTACAGCACAGATATCGCGAAGAGATTATCAACGAATTGGATATTTTGGTCAATGAAATACTCAGAGAATACGAACGACAAAACGGAGAACTTCCCAAAGAGATTGTCTTCTATAGGGATGGCGTCAGTGAAGGGCAGTTTATGTATGTCATGGACTTTGAGATCAGGAAAATAAAACTGGCGTTTCAGTCGTTGGCCGTCGGATATAACCCGAAACTGACATTCATTGTGGTTCAGAAGAGACATCACACAAGATTCCTTCCCGACGATCAAAGGGATGGCGTCGGACGCGGCAAAAACATACCGCCCGGAACTATAGTTGACAACGTTGTCGTCCATCCGACAGACTTTGATTTCTTCCTGTGCTCTCATGAAGCCATTCAGGGAACCAGTCGTCCCTCACATTATTATGGTATTAATGGTATGCCTTTACTCTATTCTAATGTGTTTTCTATGTTTCAGTCCTTTACGATGAGAACAAATTCGGTGCCGACGAACTCCACGAACTGACCTTTTATTTGTGTCACACATACTCTCGTTGTACCCGTTCTGTATCGATACCATCGCCCGTATATTACGCACATTTGGCGGCTCACAGAGCGAGAGGACATATCAATGGCTCCGGTTGTGATACTGATTCCGGCTCTTCAGGGAATAGTCCTAATGTGCGAATCGCCAAACGAATTGTCCCGAACTTTGAAAATCTGAGTCAAAAGATAAACGTTAGACTCGACCGCAAGAGTTCGATGTATTTCTGTTGAGCTCTTCATTTGATTTCATTATTTCGTTTCATTTGTTTTGAATTTTAAAGAATATCTAAATTTTATATTAAATTCATTTATATTTTATTTATTTATTTCTTAAAAATATTTATAAAATATGTTTCGATTTTATTCTGGTTTCATTTAATAAAATTTTACAAAAATTATAAAATGATTTCAACTTTTTTTCCAAATAAATAATAACTTTAAAACATTAATAATTGTCTCAAAGAATGTGAACTAAAGTTAAATTTAAGTAAAAAATGTTAATCTCTTTATTAGTTCGAAATCAAACGAGAAAATTGTGCCAATTCTTTGATTGAGTTTAAATGTTTGGCATTGACTTTGATTTGTTTGAATTGAGACAAATGATGGCTATAACTAGAATTTGAAGAAATGGTGTTCTTTTGAGACCACTTTTCAATCATATTATCAATTCTTTGAATACAGTATTCCAACCAAATTATGTTAGTTTTGGGCCAAAACTCTTTCCATTTATTTCCAGTGATTTTCTTTTGATTCAAATATACTTTTTTTAGTTCAGAGTTTGGATATACGTTGAGATCTAATGTCGACAAATCATTATAGAAGTAATACTCCTCTTCTTTACCATCAATTGATTCGCTTTTCATATAAGTTCTGGAAAATGTTGTGTCGATTATCACTAATTGAATGCCATTTAACTTAAGTTTGAATTTATAGCCATCGATAACATAATCTAAATATTTGTCTTCAGTTGTTTTGATGAGAAGATTAGCCAAATGAAGATCTCTGTGTTCGAACTGAAGACACTCTTCAGCCACAGCTAATGAAGCGATCATTTGTAAGATAATACTCAAGGCTTTAGTCGGGGATAAACTGATAACAGAATCCAATTGTTTTCCGCCAAAAGTTTGCGTTGAAATCAAATACTGATATTTCGAGTTTCGGTTCTCTTTTGTCTTCTGTTTATTGAAAACAAGTCTTTTATCCCAAACAAAGAAAAAGCTTTTAATGTCTGCGAAGTTTTTACAATAATTTTCAGCCATTTGTGGAGGAATTGCTTTTAAATCACTCAAACGTTTAGCGTTTATAACATCCGATACAATACCGTCAGCCGTTTGGGTTACAAATCCATACTTATTGAGCCGATGAATGAGTGATATCTTTAATATAATGTCCTCTCCGTTAATATTATTAACTCTAAGCACTTCACTATAACATCCACTCCACAAAACATCCGAAAAACTATGAATTCTATGAATTGAATCAAATTTAAAGTCATTTGAAATTTACTCAAAACATACTCTTTTGGGAAAATACTTTCTAACGGAAAGACTTCTTTTTGTCGACAAATTTTCAAAAGTTTTTCTTCAGATTTTTTCAGAGAAATGGCTTCAATTAGACTCTTGGATACAAATTTGCCGTTAATTTGCATTTGTATGTCGTCTTCAGCCGAATTTTTGAGCACTTCTTCGAGTTTTTGTAAACACTGTCTTTGAATCTCTGGATTGGATTCACTCGTATTTTCTTTTGTTGAATTGAAAGCATTCTTCACTTTTTTCACAAAATATTTCCACATTTTTTTTAAAATCAATAATTCATGAAAACAAAACTCAATTTAAAAGTAATGTTCGGCTGATATTTGTGACCGACTTTTCCCAAACTCTGACTAAATTTTTAGTGAAAAAATTGATTTCACTTTTGAGATATAATTTGTTTGAAATTAAATAGTTTATTGTTTTGTCGCACGAAATAGATTTTCATATTTTGATTCAAATCTATTTTCAATTGAAATCACGAAATGATTTGATTTAAACTCGAATTTCAGTTATAGTTTAGAATTAGTCGTTTAAAAGTCTTTCAGAGTTTTATATCAAAATTCAAACCGAAATTCAAACCAAAATTCAATGCCGGGATCTGTCAAAAGTGTAAAGAGTGGCACCTCTTCAGGACCTGTCAATCCATGGACCTGTCATAGGTCTCCGTATTTATGGAAATGTAAAAGGAAAGCAATCAAAAAAGGAGGAAAGGGTGGAAAAGGAGGAAAGGGTACTGGTGGTGGTCGTGGACGTGGAAAGGAACCGAATTGTGTTAGAAGAATGTCTCGTGTGTCTAGAAAAATTGTCACTAGAAGACCGGGTGGTGTCAGTGTTCCCACTGGTGTTGGCAGTGCTACCGGATCTGTTAAAAGTGGTGGTAGTGGAAAGGGTAGAGGACGTGGTAGAGGACGTGGTAGAGGACGTCGTGGAAGAGGTGGCAGTGTTGCCGGATCTGTCAAAAGTGGTGGAAGTGGAAAGGGTAGAGGACGTGGTAGAGGACGTGGTAGAGGACGTGGTAGAGGACGTGGCAAACCAAAACCTAAAATATCCAGTTCATGGTCCCTTGGAAGGCATGGGAATGATGAGTGTCCGAAATGGTACAGTAAAAAGATTGCAAGCGGTAAAAAAGGAAAGGGTGGAGAAGTAGAAGAGGGTTGAAGAAAGAGTCGTTCCCGTCGTTGGTAGACATCGATTGTTGTCATCGAAGAAATTAGTTTTAAATTATATATTTTTAATCATTTATTAATAAAATTTTAAAAATGAATTGAAAAATATCTCATTTTTTCTTTAAATTATAAATTGATTTCAGTTTTAATAAAACTAATTAAAACCAAATAATATAATAATTATTAGTGATAGCAAAAGACCTCAATTACAGGGGGTGTTAGTGGGGGTTATATTGGTTTCATTTGAATTTTTTAGATCATTAGTATTAAAGTTGTTTCATAATTATTAACAAAATTTTGTTTAAATATATAATCGATTGAAAACATTGAATGAAAGAATTGATTTCATTTTTGAAATATAATTGATTTGAAATCTAATAGATTATTGTTTTGTCGCACGAAATAGATTTTCATATTTTGAATTCAGATTCATATCTATTATTGATTTAAATAAAAAACTCAACGAATTATTTGAATAATTAGTAATTTTTTGAGAAATGATTTCAAGATTTTTATTGCTTTTCATAATTTGTCTGTCGTTTACAGAATGTAAGCAAAGAATTCATTTAAGTATTGATTTTGTTCTCAAAAATTATATCCTTTGCAGCGATTAGTAGTGTTTCAGTAAATCAATACTCAAATGTGACGGAAGATAAATGTGGTGTTCGGACTCCTGGAGATCTAGAAGGTAGCGATGGAAAGGTTAGAAAATCTCCAAATATACGTGTAGTAAACGGTTCACCGGCTGTGTTGGGTGAGTTCCCTTGGCATGTCATCTTATTCCACAAACTAAGGCCATACAATTCAAGTCAAGTTTGTGATGGAGTCCTTCTCAATAGGAATTGGGTTTTGACAGCAAAACATTGTGTTATGCCGTAAATTATTATATTCAGCACAGAATGGGTTTGATTTTGACATCCTTACAATTTTACAGGAAAAAGAAGTTTGGTGAAACAGATGTATTGCCTGAACATATGAACGTATCGATGGGAACGATAGACAGTAGAGTATTCTATTTTGTGAGTCAAGTGACGAATATAGTAAGACATCCCGACATCGATATAGCATTCCTTCAATTGGAGACAACAGTAGAACCCGTTCTAAGCAGCGATGAATCCATTTATCTCATTAACCACATATGTCTGCCTCCAGAGAACTTCACAAATAAGACACCCGAAAAGGCACACATGTCCGGTACAGGTGACTCAATAGCAGCATGGTATATTCCACCCGAACAAAGGAACTTTTTGGTTCGAAAAGCAGATGTGAATATCGACACAATAGAAGAGTGTCTGACTATCCGTCAAATTCAACCGATTCTCATATGTGCCGTTCAGTATAATAACTCCGCCTGTTTTGTAAGTCAACTGACAATTCTCTTCATTAAAACCACTATTATTTTATTGCAATTAATGTCAATATTAGGGCGACTCCGGCTCTGCTTTGTATCAAAGGGATGGAAATCGTGCCGTACTATTAGGGATAACTACAGGCGGATGGAATTTTGTCGAAGACGACCCTCCCTGTTCTCCCGGTATAACCAAATTCGTACGGATCTCTTATATGATTAACGCCATTTTGGATGTAATTCAACGAAATACTACGCCTTCCACTTACTTTCCATCGATTGCCACTACTTTGGGCACCACTGAAATAATAACAACTAGTACACCATTTGACCCTGGCCTTATATCTGATGGCTCATCTGATTATGCCATTCAACTCATTTTGAGAGCCGATACTATTCTGTTAACATTTTTGTTAAATACTTTATTTTATTGAATTTTTTGTAAATTAAAATTTGATAACATTTTAGTATTAATTTTTTCAATTCTTTGACTCTATTTTTATAATTTTATAATAAAAACATTGGAATACAAATTAAAAATAACTGTTATTTATGATTAAGAGTTGGATTTGACTTGAATTGTATCAAATAATTCATTAGTGAAATTATACTTAAAATCACTGCATTGATTCAGTCCTTATTTAGTTAAGAATATTAATTAATAGTTTATTTTAAACAAATAATTTAGTCTTTCACTACATTTACGAAGTAAATTTTATTGCTTTACTCATACCCTTGATAGTGATCCCCGACAATTGCACGGCATAACCATCGGAGTGTCGTCACTGCTTGACTCACATATACGACAAATAATTGTTTCTTTAGGAATATCTTCAGAAACATCTTTAGACATATCTTGTCTTCACTTAATTTCAATCAAATAACTAATGATTTATTATTTCAAAAATATTTAATAATAATTATTATATCAGAAGTTATGTCTCAACAAAAGTATTGACATTTGATTAAAACATTTGCAATGAATTCATTTATTATTCAAAGGTTTTATCAAATTTGAATTTAATTATATAATGGAATTAAAGTATGTTTTAAGTGTTTATTATTTTCATTGGCTTTGATTTCAATGTATTTAACCGTCGGTTTAGTTATCCTCCAAATGTCATATTTAGTCATAAATTTATGGTTTGATTTATAGGCTCTCATCGAGAAGTATATAATCCAATTAAAACAATGAAAACTAATGGCAAAGAAAAAATAGTTTAGAATATTGAGAACCAAAGCCATCAAAAACCACAAAAAAGTTAATATCTGTTTGAAAATAAAATCATCTTGAGACTTTATTTGTCTCCAGTTCTTCCAAAATGGTATTATTGGCGCCATTATTAACCACAGGTCTAATACTATGACATTTGCTATGAATTCCCAGTTGTTGTAATTAAGGCACAGAACACACGAAAAGCAAATGACAATCAGTGCACAAACGAAGACCTTTGAATTATAAGCATAAAAATGTTGTGCTCTTTCTTCAAACCATATGAGATAATCACTTAAAGATGAAGGGATTTCAATGATTGCAATACAATTGTATTTGGTTTGACATAACTCGCATTTGTCACTCATTTTCTCTATAATCCAATTTATAATACAATGGTTGTGAACCTGAGCTAACGAACCCTTACAATCGCACGGCTTCATCGTTGGCCTCTTATCTGAACCGTTTTGACAAATACGACAAACTATGGACTCATTTGACATAATTTTATTACTTCTAATAAACACTTTTAAAGGATTAACGGTTTAATTAATGAAAACTTTTGAATTAAAAAATAATTAAAAAACAGTTAAAACATGAAATATAAGTATTATTTAACTTATAATTTATAACTTATAAATTAGTTTTCATGTGAACCCATTCCAGTAAAAAGTTTTAAATTTGAATAATCAAAGTCTAAATGAATGGAATGCTTTCCACTTATCCTTTCTTTTCTTTTTTTTTGTTGGGGAAGAACTCATTTTTGTCTTTAGTTTTATTGGTTTCAATAAATTTCTAAAAAAATGTTTATTTTTTTTAACAATTAATTAATTATTTAATAATTGTTAATACAATTTGAAAATCAAATAAACAAAAGACAGAAATGAGTTCACCACCAAAGAAGAAATTGAGGGGGAGTGACACTGATAGGCCTTCCACTCAATTTCCACTCAAGAGAGAGGTCTTTTCATCGACAGATTCTAGTGAACAACCCTCTGATATAACTCCGATGAGACTCAATGAAGAGGGAGTGCCTCTGTTTATACAACAATCTGTAGAACAAATTGAACATGACCCTGCTCAAGATCCAGAAATTCAAAGAATGAGGGAAGAGGTGAACACATATCGGCAAATGTATCCTGAACTCATTCCAAGAGACAGAGCATTTAAGAGAGGACTCAGTGACGCACAGATAACCATCAGTTTTGATAATATACCTGATAAACAAATTTTGACTTTAGAAACACACGGATATGTGAAAAGGGGTGGCGTTTATAAACCCCTAAACTTGAATTTTAATGTCAAAAAACAACCAAAACTTTCCCCTAAAACTAGAACTTTACCACAAAACAAGAGAAGTATTGCCCAAAAGAGAAAGAGATTGATATTACGAGGACTTAACCCAAGACATAATTTAGGTTATCCACGAACTATTTTGGGGAACCGACAGCAGAGGGGAAGACAACTCTTGTCGAGTAGTTTAGAATTATCGAGAAATATTAGGCCCGTTAGGGAACGCGACCCTCAATTTGACAGAATTATAGCAAAGAATGAAAGAGATTTGAATGACTGGAATGGAATGCATAGACGGAGAGTTTATCAGAAGTCTGGTTATAAAGTAAGAGATACAAACAGAGCAAGGGTAGCCGACCACTTATCTGCCAAAAGACAATACATTCGCGATAATGTCGTGGACGCCCCCAAATTTCATTATGAAATCGAACCGGTTGTTCCTCATTTGCCTCGAGGTTTGTCTGGAATTCCGGAACAAATTGAAGAAATTGAAAAACCAGGTTATTTTCCTCACAGATTTAAAGGATTTCCAACGGCTGCCCGAACCGGTGGCCCGAATCGTTGGCCACTTCCTCAATCATCGCCAAACAGAAGTGAAACGTTGAGTCCTCTCAGCGTAGATTCTTTTAACAGTTCTTCGGGACTGACATCTGGATTATCCCCTTCTGGGAGTTCTTCAAATTTATCGTCGATTTCTTTGCATAGATCTCCTGAATCGGGAATTGAAAGAATACGTGAAAGACTTCCTCCGACACATTATTATGAAACGGATGAGGACTCAGAGTTTGAGGACTAAATATCATTCAATCGAATAGAGTTTGCGATTCAAATCTTTTCAATAAATTGCTTTCATTTAATTCATTAAAAAATTAGTTTTTTTTTTAAATCTTTACACAAATCAATGATAGGTTTATGATATTTAGTAAAAACAAAATAAAATTTAAAAATAATTCAACAAAAAAATTATTTAAAAATATTTATTAAAATAAAATTGAAACAACTTTGATAAAACTTTTTAAGGTACTTCCCTGTTGCAATGCTATAATCAAATAATCTTGGTTTGTAAATATTCTTGGCTTATAAAATGGCTTTTAATGATTTCCATTCTCTTCATTAACTTCAATAACTGAAATAATTTTCAAAACCATTTGATGTATATATTATTAATAAACTAAAAGTTAAGCCAATTATTATTAATAATAATATTTATAAATAATTTTTTTTAAAAATATTCGTATATTAAAAAAAGCTTATAATTCAAATAAAACCGTTTCGGTTAAAAGATATGAAAGGGTAAAGTTTTGAATATTAATTCAATTATTAAAACAATTGAATATTAATAAAAAATTTAAATTCAACCGATTTGTCAAATTATTAGTGAATTATTGGAAATATATTTGTTTTATGAAATCATAACCAAAATGTCATTTCTTTTGATATTAATGTTGTCTTTGAGTTTAGCACAATATGACGATATCTGTAGTTTCTTTGCCCCCAACGGGATCTATGAAGGGGTCATTGTTTACAAGAATTATTCCCATTATAATGACTTTAAGTTTTATATGTCTAATAAAAGAGGATATGAATACGAGTTAGTATTGGATATCGACAATAGAAAAGTCAGTCTAAAGGAGGGCACTTTTAGACATTCAAAGACAGAATCTGAGGCCTTCCATAGCATGGGATTCCACTTCACATATGTCGGAGTACGTATATATATGGAGGCCTATACTAATTGCTGGACAACTAAATTGGTAATAAAATTATCACAAAATTAGTTTAAACTTCAAACTAATGATTTTTATAGAAAATAACACTATTAATATGTGAGGGAAAAGTCAAGTTTGAGGGCAACGTCGGAGGTTGGAGTGATAATAAACAAAACTATACAATCAATTATTTGAACACAGATTCACTTATATTTCATCCCTTCACATATGAGGTGAAATTCGCGAATATCATCGCAATACTGAATAGAGTGACCAGAAAAATGAGATTTTGGACATATAGTGACGAACCCAAAACTGATGATTACTGTAAGGGCTGTGCGAACCTTAAATTCATCGAAAGTTTAAGTGATGACAAAGTAATGAGTTTAGACTCAATTGTTGGCTTCAATTGGGATTTACCCAAATCTAAACGTGGATTTCTGGTATTCTTCAACCTTAGGGGTCAACTCAGCTATTGTTACCAAACGGATGACAAGTTTGTACATTATGTGAGACTTCCTCTTAAATGAAAATACTTAAGGAATCGGTTTATAATATAAAACTTCTTTATATTTAGTGCTCGTTTGAATCAAATTGGCTCAAACTTTTTGAAGACTGCTTTCAACCAATACTGACTCCCCCCTCAACTCCCCCCTCAACTCTTTCAACAAACATTCCTAAAGACAGTACAACAGACATTTCAACTGATAGTCCTTTTGACAGTTCCTATTATATTAAAATAGTGTTCATTATTATAGCGATTGCCTTAACTATTGGTGGAATCGTTGGTCTCTTATTATACTTAAGAAAAAGACGAAAATCACAAAAGATATCTTTGAAGCAAAAAACTGTTGGGAGACGTAAATGACATCATAT
>JAQFZL010000802.1:0-13171 GCA_034695685.1 Galumna lanceata
AGGAATTCCATAGAAGCAGTCCGTGCATTGAAAAGCCACTGCTTATTACAGAATCTGCTAATCACCAGGTGACTTATTAACGGGTCTAACTGTATTGGGAAGAATTATTATATTCTTAAACTCTTTAAAATAAATTTTTTCTGGCAATAATTCCAACTGTAAGTTAACTAAAATATGACATTGAACATTGAATCTTATTTTAAATGAAGAAAGTTTTGAATCAAAATTGACTTAGATTTGCTCTTGATTGAGATGAATATGAAATGAATTGACTAGGAAAAATTTCAAATTTTAATTAAGTTTATAAGGTCTTTAAAAAAATTATAAATAAAGTAATATAAATTCTAGTTTTAATATTTAACTTTAGAAAATCATTCACAAAAATTGTGAAAAATAAGTAACTTATCATAAAAAGTTTAACATAATTATCGCCAAGTTTTTTATTAAACTGATATAAATGAATAATTGACGTAATTTTTGTTAAATTAAATTAAAATTTTGCATAATTTTAACATTTTTTTTGGTATTTACTTTGGGTTTTTGTAGCCATACTCATTTATTTAGCTTTTGAAAAAATAATTAATTATTAATTACTTTTTTTTCAGAAAATTAATAAAGAATTGAACTGTGATTTTTTCTATTTATATATAAATAACGATTGGACATTAAGAATAACTTATTTGGTTTTATTTGTTTTTTTTCTTGAACATTCTATAAATCTTGCAATTATTCAATTTCATGAATTGATGGGAGATTTAAAAATTCTAGATTATACACAATTAATAAAAAATAAGAAATGTCCTTTCACAAAGAATTTTTATAATAATAGCTTAATAATCAGGCTTTATTATGTAATAAGTAAACTTTTCATAAATTTTAGTTTACCTTTGGTAACCTTGTTCATTTTCTTTTGGTTTGGAACATCGATTTTAATTTCATATTTAGATAAGAATAATAATTATTCTTTAAGTCTAACAATAATCTGTTTTATAATATTCTTCGTTAGTATAGTAGAGGTAGTGATATGTTTGAACACAAATCTTATTATTCTATTGATTACTATAATATTCTTGAGTGAAGTCCACAAAAATATTAACAAAAAAATTAAAATATTTATCGAAAGGAATAATAAGAAAAACTTTCTTTGGTTTAATATAAATGATTTGATTGAAGAACAAAATTATTTCATAAAAATGGCGGCTGAAATTAACAAGGTGTTTAGGAAAATATTATTTGTAAACAACTTTACAGGAATTCCTGTATTTCTATGTGTTTTATATTTCTCTTATCACAAAAACTGGAATTACTATGGTAGATTTATTAGTCTTATGACAACATTATTTAATACTATACCAATCATTTTGATCTGGATATTTAACATTCGTTTAAACTACCTTGTTCGTTTGCCAAATAAAATATTATTTACTTATTTATCTCGTGAAGACAATAGAATGAATTTATTCAAAAGACTGAAATTACAGACATTTATTGAACGACTGTCGGGACCCGCAATTGGTTTCTATTGTTTGATTTATATCCATTGAATTCCTATTATTTCTATAAAATGATAGCTATAACTATGACTTATTATTTGCTTTTAATTTCTTGTATTTGAAGATATTATATTAAATAAGAATTTAAAACTTATTAAATATCTTTAAAAATGACTAAATGGGAAAATATAAAAAAATTATCTATTTCAAAATCATTTTAATTTTTCGATATCATTTCAATATTCAAATTGAAAATAAAAAACTTTGATCGATTAATAATAAGAATATGAATTATTGCTAATTGTCATGTTTAAATTGAAATAAAATTGAATTATATTTCTTTATCTTTTCAATGATTTTTCATCTCACCTTATATTTAAATAATGACATGGTTAATTATTAATATTATAAATTTTTAATTATTTGAAATTGTTCTGAGATCTTCTTGTGATCGAAGATCTTCAATGTCATTGTTGTTATGTAATATCTCTTTTTTGAACAAATAACTAAATTCTTCAGGCATTCACAGTAAGCAGGGTGAATTGAGTTTTATATTGAAAATAATTTTTTCCAGAAATATATCAAATAAAATTTTATTTCCATAATAGAATAATGAACAAAAATGGTTTATTTCAAACAATCTTGGTATTTCTGATATTAACATTTTTTAATAAAATTTAAAGAAAGAGTATTTTCATTAATTTTTAAATCGAATTTTATAAATTTTGGGTATAATCATGTCCTAGGCCTATAATTGCGGATAAATATCAAATAAATATACTATCAAAAGCTTTGAAAAAATGAATAAATTTGAATTAACAATTGTAATAGATCATACACTAGTAATTTCATTGTATGAATATGAGTACTTACAATTTGATTTTCTCATTATAATGATAAAATTCATTCTCATTAGTCTTTGAATGTGCTCTGCTCTGTATGTACAGTGCTCTGAATGTATTTATGAAATATAATTAATTCTTTGGGTCTGAGCTGTTAATCGCTATTAGTTTATTATATTTCATATGTTACCATGCACAATTCTTAAATATAATAACAGCCAATAGGAATAAACATAATTACAAACAGAGCACTGTTACCAAACACTTTAGTATAAATTGAGATCAAATTACCAAAACTTCCAAAAAAATAACGAAATTTGCCCTCATTTGAATAAGAAGGACTTATTTGTTCTTGAATTTTCTCTGATGAAGGCAAATATATAGTTGCCGAAAGCCTCAGAAATTTCAACAAGATTGTTGACTACCAAGTTGTCGAAGTTCATTGAAAAAGCTAAGTTTTTTCAATTATATTTTATTGAAAAATATTAGGTTTTATATACATATTTAATGTAATTACTGCTCAATTAATCATTAAAATCTAGTAAAAGAGATAATCCTTGGACTCAATTCGTTAATTCTTTTATAACTATATTTGTTTTAATATTTATTTTTATCAAAAAACTAATTTTTGGACATAAAAAATGTTATATTAAACAATGGTTTTGGCCAATGATTTGTCTCTTAAATAACGGAAAATCTCTATAAAACAGAATATTTTAGATATAGTTATCGTCTGATACTACGAAAGTTCCGTTAATTGTAACTCTTGTCATAAATTTATATTTTATATCATTTAATATTATACTAAAAATTGAATTTTTTTCATAACAAATGGAAAGGCGTTTCTTATAATTGATTGAAAGGACACTAAATTCAATAATAATGACATTTGAAGAATTTTTTTCATTTATTTAATGTTTATTGAATTGAAGTACAATTTTATTGATAATATAATAGAATTTTATCTCCAAAACTATTATCTAAATAATTATGAATAGAGGCCTCAATTAAAGAGACCCGGATTAAGGAAACACTAAATTCTTTCATATGAGTCATCATGGTTATTTTGAAATGCTTGATAAAGAAATAGTTCTGATAAAAACTGGGTTTCTCTCTCATAAAGAATAATATAATTTGCATCCGAGAAAATTATTGTTCAATAGATATAGATAAGACCTTGATACTAAACAGATTTTATTCGTTTCATTTGTTTATTTTGAATGAGACCTCAACTGATGATTGAAAGTATGTTCAGTTATACCTCTTTTTGACTTATATTTAGCAAATAATTGTAAACATTGACTAAAAGTGACGACAATTAATGTGAAAATTTTACCGAAATTCGAGATTCAAAAGGTTTTATAATAGTCTCAAACATTAGCTCAAATATTTTACTCAAAACTTTTGTGGATTTACTAATATTTATTGTAGTTATATGTGCTATCATTCAATTTTTTATATAGTTTTGGTAGTTTTTCAAAGTAAAAATTTTATGAAAAATATGTTTTTATTCTCAACGAATATCTTTAATAAAAGTCTAATTTTCATGAAATGCCTAAAGATTAACCTTTTATTTTTACCCAAATTTATTATCATTAGATTATATATTATAAAACTATTTAATAAAATTTTATCAAGATTACTTTATGGTTTCTGAAAAAGAGTTTCACTTGAATTTTAAATGTTTTTTCTGTTGAAATGATTTTCAGTTTCTTTTTTTTTTGGATCTCTTTTTCAAAAGGTATGACATTTGGTTTGAATTACAACTGAAATGTTAGGAATGAAAACCAATCGATAGAAATAAGTTTTCTTTTCATTGAAGAAAAATATTTCATAACTTTTATGTGGGTTTCAATAAACACTTACCGAAGGGATAGCCAGAAGTCATTCGTTAAATAAAATTAATTCGTTTATTAAATTTAATTAAAGATTAAACTTTGAATAAATTAAACAAATTTTTGTTTTATTTAATTAAAATTTAGTTGTTATCAAAATTATTTAAATATACTCAAGGGCATTTGAAACATTATTAGAAACACCATGGTAGGCTTTCCTCTCATTCTAGTGAAGAGCATTAACTGTGAATTAAACGTACGATAAAATCCAATCCATTTATCAGTTAAAATCCAAATGTTATTTTGATATGAAGTAATCTTTTATGATGTGATCAAGAATGTGATCAAGCAAGTTTTCTTATTCCAATAGAAAAGCATTAATTAATAGGAAAATAATTTCAGACATTAGACAAATAGTTGTTTTTTATAATTATCGCATTTTATTGTCTGATATGAAAACCCTATCAGAGAAAAGCATTTGTTAAGTAATTGGTTGGCATTTACTAACAATTGCTAACAATTCAGAGGTTGTTATGAGTATTTATCTGAATTTTTGGCGTTAAATGGGAGGCTGTTATGAATATCCTAATGCCTGTAGTATTGCACTCAAACTTAAAATTATATTTTGCACTTTAGTTGCAAAAAGACAACTCCTTTTCAACTTAAAATAATAGACAATAGAAAATTAGTTGTGCATTGGATGTGCATAAGTTGTGATTTGGTTGTGCTTTGGTTGTGCTTGTTCATTATTGTTGATTGTTTGTGATTCAAATTTTAATGAATAATCTCTGATTTTTCGTGTCTTTAAATAATTAATGCATTAATACATTTGTATTGTAAAGTTATTTGATTGGTTATATATTTGTACTAGTCTAGTTTGCTAGTTGGTTAAACCTATTGGAATGGGATGCTGTGGATGTTCGCTCTATGGTTTGACAGTAACAGCTGGAGCTCTCACTTTGGTCTGTGCCTTAAATTATTATCTATTTAAAAGTCTGTCACTCAAACGTGTCTTTTTTTAATGTTTCAAAAACCATTAAAATGAAATCTTCGATAATAACTGTTTGTTATTTAATTTACATTAATTACAGTTGGATTCGGTTATGTTCCTCACATTTGATGTGTTTGTATTACTTTTTTTAATTTTGGCCAAACACTGGAAAATTGATCATGTAGATTTTGATAATTTTGTTATGGGATTTGACAAAATCAATGATACTTTAAGTAAGTCTTATTAATAATTAAAAAATATTTTATAAATGATATTTCATTAGATTTAATAATTTTTTAATAAATTATATTTTCATTTTAAAGCACTTTATATATTGATTGGCATAAAACTAGGGCTCCGTATTGTTTGGTTCTTATCAGGAATTTTACTTTTGGTCGGAAACTCTGTTAGTTTGGAATATTCATGTAAAATAAAATTAAGCAAGTTCAATTTTTGTTTTTAGCGTGAATATAGAAAATTTATAAATGTTTGGAAATATCTAACAATCAGTAGAATTGTGTACACAATTGCGACCAGTATTTACGCATTAGTCAAGTTTATTGTAAGCTTTGCAAATATCACGTAATAATTTTTTAATGAAATTACCTTGATAGCCTCATATCCAAGACTTGTTTAACACTGATGACAAATGGACAACAAGATTTTCAAGTGGTGAAGTGCCTCAATTTGTAATTCTAATGGATTTTCTTGAGTTGGGCCCCATTTGGCTCATCCTTTTTGTGAGTAATTCTAATTGAAAGTTATTTGAAAACACCTTGTTACATTTTAGATTGCTCTGGCTATTTATGTGCATCAAAGAGGACAGGAAATTGATGCCAAGAAAAGAGAGAATGTCAACCATTGGGGAAATTTCTCGCATTCCAACCATCATATGAATGGTAGCGCTCGAAATGGGGAAACATCTCTGACCCGTGCCGTGAGTCTAAACCGGGAACCGACTCATTTTACAATTACCCGAAATAGTAATCAAGAAAATATTGAACCCAATAGTGCTGTTCAGCCGAACCTGAATTTAAAAACAAGAAATACTCCTTTAATAGCAACGGCTTCGACAACAGAAAGTAATGAACCGATTAAACCTATACTAGAAATAAATGGTGTGATTAGTATACCTCGAGTGACACTTAAACCTAACACCAAAACCAATTTTGATGTAAATCATGAGAATAAAAGACACGTCTCTTCTTTAGCCAAAAGGAGTAGTTATTTCGAGGTTGAAAGGGATGTCAATAGAATTCCCAAACGAAACAATAGCTATAATATCGCCCAAACTTCGGGCAAAAAGTATCACTCGTATGACAACAGGGCTTTTGATAACAAAACTGAAAGTGATTTATATAAACCAGGTCTTATCAAAAGGGCCTCTACCAGAAGAACTCAAAATCAGTGAATTCTTTAAAATTTTTGCCAAATTTTTTAATCATTTCATTCATAGCAATAAATGTGGTATTATTTCAGTCAATCATTTTATTTAATTCCAAATGACACCATATTTGACCGTTTTTTTAAAAAAAAAACTTAATTTAACATAAATTTTGTATTGACCATGGTACAATTCCATATATTCTGTGCCCTCACAGTATTAAATAAGTTTAGAAATTGTTTTATTTTTTATTAAAAAATGTCAATATTTTCCATTAAAATGAATCGATTAAAAACATTATTATTAATTTAATTAATTATTTACCAAGATGAGATTTACTTTGACTATTCACCTTGACCAAATGTACATGTATCTTTCTAAATTATTTTTAGAAATTCAAAATATATTAAATCAATTTTTAATTTATAAATTGTTTGATTGAAAATGAGCTAGGCCCTAGCTAGGGCAAATAAATGACTATTGCTATGAGAAAAGTGGTACTCATTTTATCTGATGCTCTCAACTTTCAACTCATAGTTTTACATATTTTACACATTTTTGTTATTTTCAGTAATTCTATATTTAATATAATTTGAAGTTTAGTTTAATTTTATTTATTTTCTAAAAAATTATATCCAAAAGTTTTGGACCAAAACTATCTTATGATTTCAAAAAATGACCAGGTATAGTATACCTGGTTAAAAATATAACGACATTTTAGATTATATGTTATTTTCTTATCAGTTGTTTAGTCATCGGTTTTAATGACTAAAACAACTTTTTTTAATTAAACAATTTTATCATTATTTGGATTAATTGCTTATCTTTGTTACCAATGGATACAAACCTGACTAATACTGAAGCAAACATTGCGTATCGAAAAGAAAGAGTCAGAACAAGTTGTTTGAAATAATTTGTTTTTATCGGGCATTCAATTGAGAATTCAATTCTTTTCTATGATTTCAATAAGACGTTAACTCAAAGTAATTATGGGTTTCGATATTAAAAGATTCCTCGACTCAGACATCAAAGAAGAGTTCATTTGTCCGATTTGTTGTGATATTCTCGAGGATCCCATTCTTCTCGAGTCCTGCGAACATGTCTTTTGTCGGACATGTATTGATGAATGGATTGAAAAGTCTGAGCGAAAACACTGTCCTATCGATAGGGAAGAGATAAATGAGAAATGTCTTCGACCGCCTCAGAGATCGTTTAGGAATTTAATCGCAAATCTTTGTATTTTATGTAATTTCAGTTCAAACGGATGTCAAGAATACGTAAGAATCGAAGACTTGTCTCTTCATTCTTCCAAATGTGTGTTCAATCCGTTGATTATGAATGAGGACATTGAATGTCCATCAGATTGTGGAGCAATTGTCAAAAGGTGTGGAAGTATTGATGAACACAATTGCGTCGGTTTTCTAAAGAAGATAATTGTCAACAATAATGAAGTGATTGAAAGATTGCATTCAGAAAATCAAAATTTACTCAAAGAAAACGATGAGTTGAAGGTTGAGAACAAACTATTAAAGACTAAATACGATGATATCAACGAAAAGAGGGAACTCCTCTCCGAACAGAATGAAAAATTTTCCTCTGAATTAACGGTTAGTAATCGTAAGTTATCGACGATTGAAGAACAGATTCAGAGTTTTAACGAAAGTATTGTTTTTAAAGATAAAACAATTGATGAAATGAAAGCTGTGATCACAAACTTGAATAAAGACAAACAAAGACTTCTTGAATTAGTTAATGTTCTTAAATATGAAAGGAATCGGAGTATTTCCAGTGACTCAGAGAACCAAAATTACAATTTACTATCATTTGAAGAGACAGACACTGTTGGGAATGAATCCAAAGTCGAGATGAATGAACCCATCGAACCCATGATTGACATGTCTTCGATTGAGACATCAAATGAGAACAGGAAACTAGTGGACGCCATCTGCAAAAAAGGTTATCTCAAAAATGAACGCGTTATCAAAGCAATGCTTTTGATAGATAGAGGAGTGTTCGCCCCCTCAGCCGCCTGTTATGCCTTACATCACATCAGGTCAATAGGATATGGGGCACATACGGGTCCGGCAACATATGAGGCAACAATTCTTCAGTTTTTGGAACTGCATTTCACAAATCAATGTAAAGTCTTAGATATCGGTTCGGGAACCGGTTATTTGACCGCTTGTATCGCAAAATTGATTGAACCAAACGGTAAAGTCATCGGTATTGAACACATCCCACAATTAGCCCAACAGTCTATGCAAACAATTGAGAAATATTACCCTTCACTAAAGGAATCGGAAGTTTTAAAAATTTACCTTGGTGATGGTAGATTTGGATGTACTATAGAAGCACCGTTTGATTTAATATTTATTGAGTCCTTAACAAGACGTGTTCCACAGAAATTGATAGATCAGTTAAAACCCGGCGGTTGTATTGTTGTTCCCATTGGTTCCAGAGATAAAGACATTAATTTAGAGCTCTTCACTAAACAACAAACAGGAGAAGTGTTTCGTCAGGTCTTATGCGATGACTGGAAACTAATGCAAGAAAACACTCCCGACTTATTTGAAGACAGAAAAATGCAGTTAAGAAGTGGTTGGAAAGTGAAACTCGGATTCTGAGTCTTTTGATATCATTGTTATTATATTATGAATACATTATTTGAATAAATAATAAAAACTGAACCCAATATTTATCATCAATTTTTACAAAACATTTGGAATCAAATTAATTCATATATATATCTGTGAGTAATATCTGATAACATTTTTTTTTAATTAAATGCATTTTTTGATTTCAGCGATTTTTAAACGAATAAAAACAATTGCTTACAAAGAGACATCTTTTTTTTAAACCATTCGATGTCTTCCCCTCCAATTAGTTTTAACTCAATGACGATATCAATCAAATGATTTCTTGAGTTACCGGCGAAAGAATTTTTCCCAAAATTGGCAAAAAATTTACGAAACGATTTATAAGAGTCCTGTCCGACAACACTCAGAGGTATACGAAGGACACCAAAACTTTCTTTGAGAAAATCGCGAGCATTCATATGATTTTTTTCTATGCTTTGGAATGAAGACAACGATAACTCTTTTGCGAAAAAGTGATTAACTTTTCCTCCCTTTATATGAGTGTATTTCCAATCGGAAATAGTGATCTCATTGTCTGAAGGCTTGAAATTGATTTCTTCCTCCAATTCTCGATATAATGCGCTCACAATTTCGTTGGAATCGACGGCCTTTTTATCAGATCTTCCGCCGGGAAATTCCAAACGTCCGTGACTTCCCATTTGCATCAAACCATAGATGACTTCTTTGTTCTCAGTATTGTCTTTAGTCCACAACAATATATGCGAAGTGTGAGTGTATTTTCTGTATCTTTTAAACGCTTCCTCCAAATCAATAGATCGGTAGTCTCTGGCCTCAGACATCCACTTTAGATATGAAGGCATTTCATCTCTGGTTCTATATCTCTGAGTCATTTGATATTATTATTATTATATTATGAATACATTAATTGAATAAATAATAAAAATGGACCCAATATTTATCAACAATTTTTAAATAACTTTTGAAATAAAATTAATTCTTATAAAGGGGTCGACAGTTATAAGTTTACATTTCATAATTCATAGAGCTTTTGAATTTTACAAAAAAATAAAGACTATAACTTATAGTCTATAACTAATAAACTTGCTTATTTATATCTAAAGAATGGTATTATTTTCTATTCTTTACATTAATTCCAAATAAAGTTTATAAACTTATAATGAGTTTGAAATAAAGCCGTCGGAAGTCTTTTAGTGTTTAATAATTATTGATATCAATTAAAACAATTTTGAAATTCAAACAAATCTTTTATTTAAATTTCATTTTTTTTTAACTTATGCATAACTTGTGTGGGTATTAAAAGTAATTCATCGCTAAGTGACTCTTTTGCCGATTCATCACTTAAATCGATAATAGAAATGTATTTATTTAAGACATGTAGAGTCGGCTAAACCGGAACAGTAGGTATCGGGTTGTGTCCGATATTCTATCGATAACTCATGGCTCATAAAATTAGTCTTTACTTCTTTGAAATCAGTTTCAGTGATTACTTCCATCACTTGATTTGGTTTCGATTAAATCAATAAAAATCAAAACTGAATCAATTTTTGTGGTTTCGGTTAAACCCAAACCTAAAATACCTAAAAATTTTCTTAAAGTTTTTAACCGAAATTCAAACTACTATTCATTGAAATCTATTATTTAAATAATTTATTGAATTTATTCTTTGATATAATTTAGTGATAAATTTGCTGTCATTTTGTGTTCAAAAGTTTTGAATCAAAACTAAAAGAAATTGATTTTGACTTATGTTTGACTCTTCGCTCACAAATAGGTTTTGGTTTTTAAGTTTATTCCGATTATTATTAAACTATCGGTTCGTTTGGACTCTAATTGAAAGAAAACGTAATTTAAAGGGTTTTAAAAATTGCATTCATTTGTGTAAACGTTGTTTTTGGGCATAAAAAGTGACGAAACAAACAAAAAGTCATTTCTTTGATTTCAATCATTTCTTTCAGTCAATTCTTTGACGCATTTTTTGTATAATTTTTTTTGTATTAATTTTTGTGCAAAATTTGAATCTATTTTTTGATTAAACTTTTATTTAAAATGTCTTTAATTAGTGATAAAAAAGTTACTGAATTTAAGTTTGATTTCAAATTCAATGAAAACTCTGATTTCAAAGAGATTTCTTTGAAATGTGTTTCGGAAAAACCATTTGAGAAGTCGAAGAATGACCTGAAATCACTTATCAAAACTTTGAGACCAATTCTGGACAACAAATTAAAAGTTTCAGAGGAAAACCTAATGGAAGAGACATCGACGACAACCTTCAGATCGGATCCATTTTTTAAGATGAGGTAAGACTTGACTTATTTTCTGTGTTTTCTTCAGTTAATAATCCCTTAAATAGTGTTTTAATTAAACCGAAAGTCATTGGATTTAATAATAATATAAACACTGAAATCAGTGCACAAAATATGTTCTCGACTTCAAATGAAAGCCAAATCAACACTCAATGGCCTCCTATTGGTCTCAATAGACGACCCGTGAAGTCATCGATGAGAACAAACACCGAAACGGTTCCAAATCCTAAACAAAGTCATGACTTGATTCCAGTTCTTCCACTGAACAACCAATTGATGGCCAACCCTCACATCGACCACAGGTTTGGACACAAATATATTAATTTATGATTAATTCATTCAATTTTCAGTTATTCGAAGAAATCATTGGTTGAAACTCAAACCGATATCCCTTCCATTGGTCCCAATGGCCGACCCCTACGAGTGATAAGAACACCCAAAAGACTCGATGCCTATGAAATCAATTTTGAAGAATTGGATTCATATCTATATTCAAATAATTCTTCAAATTCAGAGGAAATGGATTCAGATTTGACATCAAATATCGAGTAAAGAATTTTTGATTCATTCCTTAAATTTGTTTTAATATTCGACACAATTTTTTAAAGAAATATTTATAAAACATTTTGTGTTTATTATTTTATATTATTTTTCGACAATTATTTACTGATTTTAATATTTTTAACTTTTAATTGTGTTTTGAATTATTAATTCATTAATATTTTTCAGACAAAAACTCTAAAACAATATTAATCTCTTAATTATGTTTTAAAAGAATTTCATTTTAAACAAAAAAATTGTAATTATTATTATTAAAACTAAAAAAAAAGATTAAAATATTGTATTATTAATATATTTACTAAAATTTAGTGCTTTTCTTCAAATTTGATTTAATCTAAAGAATGGATTCGTTAATATTATCTGTTTTTGAGTCATAATTAGTAATCACTTAAATTCACTTTCATTTTTATTTGTGTAAAAAATTCTGTTTTCAGTTTTTCAACAAATTTTCGTTCAAATAATTCCGACACAAATTCATAGATGTTTTCTGAAACCATTTTCTCTGTTTTTTGAATTTATTCACTAATTTTCAAAAAGTCCCCAAATATTGTTTTTAAATATATCTCAACAATAGTGTCGAGTTCTTCGTCACTACTTTTCCTTATATTCATTAAAATATTATCATTCATTTCATTCATAACTTTTTCTGAAATAAATGGTTTGTCATTCAATTGTTTGATCCGATTATTCTTGAAATCAATTATTAAACTCAAAACGCTCTCAAATGAAGACTTCGCCCCGACTCCGAAGAGGGGTATTTCATCGCTCATTCTAGTGGGGGGTATTTTGTCGAATTTTCGATACTAGGGTTAGGGGTTCTTCCGGAATATCCCCCTCTTATTGCCATCTCAGCATTTAAAAGTTTAGGTTTTATTTTGAATTTCATTTCATTATATATTAATACAGTTAAACCTCCGAATAGTGAACGCCTCGGGACCAGAAATTTCGTTCACTATTCAGAGGTTTTCACTATTCAGAGGTTTTGATTAAAAATTTATACACATCAAAACTAGTGTTCTTCATTCAAATTTTTGAATAGATATGAATAATTGTTTGAACTGAATTATATTATACATATTTTAGCCAAAATAAGTCTGTTGACCACTTTATTCAAATTTATATTCACTTCGAGAGACTCTTTAAG
>JAQFZL010000803.1:0-13166 GCA_034695685.1 Galumna lanceata
CATAACCTAGAGTAAAAAATCCTAAACCACATATATTTAGGAAGACCTAAAAGTAGTGGAATCATTCGTCTCAAAACAATTGAACCCGAGTCACAAACCTTGATTGACCCCAAGTTTTTTGAAGATGTCCAAGATTATGAGGCTATGGTTGAGGGAACGGCATTAATGTTTAATATCTCAGCACAATCTCTAATTGCAGCTAATGTTACGAATCTGCCCTCATTTGAAAGTGTCTTCTGTCTAGCGTGACCAGATGTACTTAATTAGTAAGGATTGTACTTATTTCGAACACTTCTTAGACCGTACTTATCGGTCAATAATAAGGACTACATGTTGTACTTATTTATTGGAAAATAGAAATTTTATTTCAAAAACGATATTTGTTTTAAAACTATTCAATAATGCATATTAAACTTTTTTTAAGATATATTATCAAAGCAATATAAGTAATAATGTACGAATAATTTTTTATAACTTTAAAAAATTATATTAAAGTTGAAATTTTCTACAAAATTTTAAACTAATTTATAAAGTATTTCTGATAAAAACTCACATTTTCAAAAATACTTCAATAACTAGGTAACCAACAATCATGTACTAAGCAACAATTGTAATAAATCACTAAGATCTGAGCTATAAGATATTTTGAATATATCATACTTGTCAAGGAGATACAATTCTTTTAAATTAATACATAAAATAGTTTTAAACTTAAAAATGAACAAATTTTTATAAGCAAACACTTTTGTAAAGATTAAAATTAAATGTGCTGAGAATTTGAACCAAAGATAGGAAAGAAAGTCTGTTATTTCACTCAAAGCTAAGTTTTATAATTAAATTTTATTATAAAACTTATTTCATTTAAAGCTATGATGAATTAGGAAAGTTTGTCAAAAAATAACAAGTTCAATAAATAAGCAAAATGTAACGAAAATATATTTTTTTTTCAAGTCGATAGAGTCAATTATAAAATGTCCTTATTTTGTACTTATTTTAAGACTTGAAAATACATATAATCCTTAATAGAACCTGGTCACGCTACTTCTGTCCCAACCGTTCATCACTTCCTAATCATAAGTGAATTAATGGGATTAAGTGTTATATTGAAAAAGTTAGTGATTCACAACACTATCCCTGTTGTAGTTGTCTTATGGGTGATATCCGAAGGAAAGGTGTTGTTGTAGGACCTGATCTTAGAGTGAAGAGAACAGAACACATCCGTGTTTGCGACGCCTCTATTATGCCAGACATACCTATGGGTAATCTTTACGCCCCTTCACTAATGATTTCTTTTGAATTTTGTATTTATTCACAAAACTGTAAATTTATTTCTTTCATTCTGTTGATTAGATAATTTTTCAAATTTCCAAATAGAATTCATGGACTTGGGATTCGATTTTTATAAAAGTAAATTTTGATTCAAACACAAATTATGAACAAGGGGTCAGGGTTTTTCTTGTATTGAAAAAAGATTTTAACTGTATTAAAAATTGTTGAAAGCACAATTCATGTATAAGTTATTGACTTTTTTTGAATAATAATCAAATTGTTGTTTTATATTTTAAATATTTTATAAAAAGTTTTAATATATATGATATGATTGATAAAAAACATTTCAAATTTATCTTCAAATTTTTAAAATATTCTTGAAGTTATTTTGTTATAAATAGTAAAAATCTGAGATGTTTAAGCAAGAGTAAATCGAGAAGAATCTTCCAATGATATACGAAAAACCCCATAGCACTTATAATTTTAATGAAATTCTACTTGAAATTTACTACTTCCCATTTATTTTTCATTCAGAATTATTTTTTTATTTTTTCTCAACCAAACTTTTCCCTTTATCTTTGCTACTGCTCTTTGCCTAGGGATGGGCGGTATCTAAGCAAAATATAATGGGGGTATAAAGTGTTCCCTCTAATGAAAACCTGAGCTCACTCCTAATTTCCTAATATTTATAAATAGGTTAAATTCAATTATTTCCATAAAAACGAAAATTTATTTTTTTGATTCAATATTTCGTAAAAATTTCTTTTAAAAATTCTATTTTCGTCGAAAAAAAGTGAAGTGGGGTATCCGACTTCGATGTTCTAAAGAAGAGTTCATTCTTTTTCACATAATTTTTTTCCGGATTATTGCATTAAACTATGAATCAACAATATAAAAGGATTGACTACTTTGATATTTTGAGGCAATATAGCATTATTAATTCAGGTTTTAGAGCTTTTGAATTTGATGAAAATTTTTAGGGTTTTTCACTTTGTATCAGGCCAAAAATTATTGATTTATGGCTAAATATTATATTTAAAGCTATTGAAGCTTTCATCTATTTAACATTACAATTGATCTGGTTTTGAAGACAAATATATGTTGAAAGTGCACTGAAAAAAATAATCTTTTGATTAGATAAGTGTGAACTCTTGAGGTATGGGAGGCATGTATTAGTGTGCTCTTAATTTTAAAAAATGTACAATGTTTTTTGTATTTCATATTATTCTTTTAAAGATTTATTTTCAATTATAATTATTTTTTTTATTTTTATATTGTTTTAAATTATTGTGAAATGTTTTAAATTGTTTTTAAATTATTTTAATTGTAATTCATTCTGATTGAATTGTAGATCAATTTGTGTTACAATGTTAAAATTTTTGAAAATGCAATTAATACACCATTTAAAATAGATTTCATTGATAAATCAACAAATCGAAAACAAATTCAATATGACTTGAGCCTAATTTTACATAACTAAAGAATGATTAAAAAAATATTTATTATGGTTTGATTTACAAATTTTTTCGAAGATTTGAATATAATTTCGTGGTGTTTTATCGATAACTTTGGTTCTAAAGCAAATATGAATTCTTTAAACTGTAAACTTTTTACTTATAATGTTAATTATTCCTAACCATTGATTACATTCATTTTAGGATGAGTTTCGACCATCAATTTTTTCATTATTGAAGATGGATAAAAACTGAGTTTCATTCAATGGAATACATTAGTTCATATATTTTTTTAATGTTTTTATATGTTAAGACTCATTTTCACTACATTCACGAAGTATTTTAGTATTAAATTCCAAACTGTAATGCCCTATACAACTGGTGAGAAAGGCAATGAGTATTACCAAATGGCCAATTTATTGCAAATAATCTGGATGTGAGTCTAACCCAACTATTTGACTGATAGAATAATTGACTATCTCTGACATCAATATTATTGTTATATTTGTTATACAATAGTCTGCGCCTCTCAGACGGTAAATATGAGATTGGCGGGAATACAACCACACAATAATAATAGTAAAACACCATCTAGGTTGACCTTCACGCGGTGTATCTTGTTTAAACTAACGGACTTGGTGAAAAAATATAATGAAGTATTTATAAAACAACCGCGAAATTTAAGTTAAAATTTTATAATCATTTTTTTGAATCTAAATAAGATTGAACTAATCCTCTGGTTTGCAACTGAAAAGTTATCATTCCGTTAAACCGCTGTTGAGCGCCTCATATATTATGTAAATACTCATTTTCACTACAATCACGAAATATTATAGTATAATGTATTAGAATTTTCAACTAAAAATACAATTCGAAAGAGCATAACCCTGAATCAAAATTAATAGATTCATCGAAAAATTGATATATTTAATTTAGAAGTTACTCAATTTATCAAATTGGACACTTTGAATAAATAAAGTAAGCAAAAAAAAATTCAAATTAAGTAATTTTAAGAGAAAGTTTAAATTCGGCTCACATAATGTTTTATTTTTTTAACTTATATAGATTCATTAACCTTCATTTGAAATAATTCAATTTCAACAGTGCAGTTCCAAATTCATTAAGTTTCAAATTTCTCATCATTTTTAATAAGATGGTTATGTTTATGTTAACAATAAACTTGTTTTATTAACTTATAACAAGTTTTTTGTGTAATATGGGTATCTTGTTCTTGAACTCTATCTATAACATAATCCTTACCTTTGTAATCAATGTTAACACTATCACTAGAGGTAGTCTATCTCAACTCTTATTTATGTTTTTCAAAATTAATTGACATTTATGAATGAATAATGGTAATTGTAGAGTACAATTTCGAATAATTTCAAAATTATTATCACATCTGAGATCTAGATATTTTGCTATTCCTGTCATAATCGTTATGATTGAATGACTAGTTGTTTCAGATTATTATTATTTTTAAGTTCTAGTTTCATAAAAAATTACAAAATATACTTGCTTTTTTGTAAAATTCAATATATGCGCTTACAATCAGTATCAAATTGAACAAGGTCTATGTTTTTATTTGTTTTTATTCCATTGTAGCTTTGCTTTAAAATAATTCAAAAAATTTGTTATTAAGCTAAAATGTTTTGTTTTGAAATTTTTCATGAAATAATGCTTTGAAAAAACTAAAAATATGTGATCGTTTTATTCAGGGATGGCCAATAGGGGGGTATTCCGGAATACTCCCCTAAGACTCGAAAATTGTCAAAATACTCCCCCTTGCCTTTTGAGCTCAAAGGGACCCCTACCTTGAGCCGGCGCGAATTTCTTTTTTTTTGTTGATAAAAACTGCAAAACTTTAATGAATATATGTTAAAAAATTATCATAAAGTATTTAAATACAGTTATTCTAGAGTTTCAGGGATAGCGAAGGCTCATTTTCGAAGTTATCATTCATTTTTAAAAACTGTAATAACAAGAAAAAATAAAATTTTGATTGAGAAATTGCAAATTTGGCTAAAAAACTGAAAATAATAATAAAAACAAAGATTTTTTCATCGAAACTAACCTTTAAACATCAATTTAACATAAAACATCGGAAAAACCATGTTATTTGTCATATTTAACGTTTTTTAGACTTTTTTCAAAATACCCCCCCCCCCCTAATTTTGAGTATTATATGCTCATTAAAATTGACCTCTCGTTTTGACAGACACCAATTATATATCAAAAAATTAGTTTAAATATAATTAAATCATTAACAAATAAATTAAAGAAAAGTTTTAGTTTTCATTCATTAATCAAATTTATATAAATCCCACAATTCTCATTTCAATTTTAGTAAATAATACAGTTTTATAAATAATTTTTTCCATGAATTCAAATTTTTCATAAATAAATAAATCATTAATCTTTAATTCAAAAAAACAGTCTTCATGATTCAATTTTCTAGAGAAGTTGTTTGAGCACAAATGTTATTGAATATTTTTTTGAAAAAACTTACTTTTTCCAGAAATCTTCGACAAATTAGTTTGTAAATAAATCTAGTTGAGAGTGCTGTTGCAAGTTTTGATAACTATCTAGTTACTTTATCAGAGCAAATACCGAGTAAAAATAATTATCTATTATGCAGATTAGGCCAAACATTGCAATGATTGGGAATTTCGATCATTTGATACTAATATTTGTTGAACTTTTACTGAAGTGTTTGATGTTATCAGGGATGGCCAAAGATCGAGATCTCAGGTTGAGGGGGTAAGTTTTGTATTTTTGGTGAAAATCTTTAGATGGGATAATAGTGGGGAAGGTTTTGAAAAAAGTCTGAGGGGGGTATTCCGGAATACCCTCTCCATTGGCCATCCCTGGTGTTATAAATTTTGTTTGAATTTGAACTTCAAATTATTGGCTCAACTTTCCAGCGAAATGTGCAAGGCAATATTTAAGTGATATATTATTAAATCAATATTAAATAAATTCTTGATATTTAATAGCTCAGACCCAAAGAATTGATTGTGATTCCAGTTACATAAGTAACACTGTAAGAAAATTATCCGATAGGTTAAAAGAACATAAAAATGCACTCGAGGAATTATCATCTAAAAGCAAAATAGCTGATCATTGTTTCAACACTAAGCATGAAGTATACTTTAACAATGCAAAATATTTTATCAAAAAAGAATTAAATCAGCGAGTTTCTTCCTTGAAGGTTTTGATATTAGTAAAAGTGAATCTAATAAAACATATTTTTGAAAGTTTTATGTTTCGAATATTTCGTTAAAATGTATCATCTCATCAAGTTTACTCATCCCACAAGTAATTATCAATGTTAATTTTTATCATCAATCAATGTGGAAATCTTTGCTCATCTATCCAATGAATATAATTGACATATAACTCTTTAAAAGCATGGTCAAGTTTGAAACGCTCCCTCAAGTGACCTCTTGTATTTTATTTACAAGTTATTATCAAGTTAAAACAACGTTCTCTTTGAAAAACTGAAAATCATAAAGATTTTCACAAATTGATTAATCAAATACATTTTTGATCAAGTAATTCATAGTAAGTAATTTTAGGTTTATAAATTATAACTTATAATTTCATCAAGCAATTTTATTATGTTTATATAAATAATAAACTTAAACAAAAACGTTGTCAAATAATATAGGATATCCCAGGATATTTCGTAATTGAAAAGAATTTCACTTTCCTGTAAATAAAGTATTTTTTATAAATAATTAATAGACCTTCATCAAGATGTTTCTTTATTAAAAAGTGATAAATCAATATTGAAATATTATTTAATATTTTGGTAATAATTTCATAAATTTTAATTTTTTTTTTAATGGATCCGAAATTATTAATCATCTAATATAAACCCGTGATTTTTTAGATTAGCCTTCAAATCGTGTTCATAAAAATTTCTATCATAATTTTGCAATTTTTTTATCAAACTGTAATTTAATATCTTTTATTCAAATGAGTACATCAATCTAATGTTTTTTTATATTTTTGAAATCAAAGAAAACCCTGTATAATTTATGATAGTAATTTTTTATTTAAAATTATGTAATAAGTGTAAAAGTTTGTCTTGTATTGAAAAGTATTTTCAACTGCATTAGAATTGTTGATAGCTCAATTCATGTATAAGTTATCGACTGTTTTTGAATAATAATCAATTTGATATTTTATATTTCAATCATTCAATAAATAATTTTAATAATTATCTAAGCATTAATGAGGAAAATTTCGAATTAAAATTCAAATTTTCAAAACATACAACTCTGGTTTTGATGTAATTTGAAAAATATTAATCAATATTCATAAAGTGATTTTAAAAAAGTGTTTGAATTGAGTTATTCAAGAGTTTTCAGCCTGTTATGGTTAATTTTCAAAGTTCATTTCAATTTGATAAACTGTAACAAAAACAAAAAATAAAAATTGAATGTGGTTAAAATTATAAATTAAATTATAAAACTTTGAATTACAATTTTCTCCTTTTGTAACGAGTCCGGTTCCAATGAGTTCCCGCATATATAGAGTCAATGCTGAGGAACGGGTAACCAAATATGTTTTTCCTATTATAAATGGTTCGGATATAATGAGTCTGCTTATAACGAGTCTACGGTTATAACGAGATTATAGTTATAATGTTTAACATATTGAAAATTAATATTTATAAAGAGTCTTATATGTTTAATTTAAAATTTCAATTTTAATGTAAAATTTCTACATGTAATTTCTAAAGGTAAAGTTTTATCAAAGTCTTCCGACATTCCCAACAAAAATGAAATACTGAATCATATTTACAAATTAATACTCTATTTTAAGTCACATGAGACAAAAATCAAAATTTTGATATTAAATACTAATTGAGCAAATGAGCTCATCTTAACATGAGTTTTGTTGAATTCAACATGCTTGATAGCTATAAAACCTATAAAAGCTTATTGTAATATTTCAAAATAATTATTTTGACTTATTAAATAAAACATGAATAAGAAAGGAATTCATTAAACCGAATTCATTTATTTTATACTTACTTCAAAGTTCAATCAATTTTTCAAAAAATTATCACCAAATTCAAAAAATATAAATTGACATTTCTTTCAGACGTTCGATGTTCTTTATTTATTTCTTGTCTATAATTCAATTTTTTTTTGTATGAATCCATAAAAGGTTATGATGAAAAATTCCATTCTCACGATTTCTTAGATTCATTTAATTTAAATAGTATATTTCTTTTCAATAATTTTTTATTGAAATTTTATATATTTTTTGTTAAACTGTAATTTAAATTTTTTCATTTAATTAAATGGATCATTTTTGAAACTTTAAGTAATGAGAATGATCCCGTAGAGAGTTATTTTTGAAATAGTGTTTTTTCAACTATTTTCTTTGGAAAACCTGTTTTATTTTATTTTTTTTGTTGAAAAACTTAAAATTTTAGAAATTTCAATTTTTATATTGATTGAATCTCACCTTCAATTGAAATCAATATAATATATTTTACAAACAAGCATCGATATATAATTTTTCCGTTTATAATGAAGTTTTATTATGAAAATCCTATGATGGAAAAAATTTTACCTATATAAAAACTTAATAAATGTGTTTGTAAACGAAACTGTAACAAAATGAAATTTTTTTGATCGGTTGAGAAGTTATTGAAAATCTTCATGTGACATTTTTTTGGTTTGACTTGATAGATGATTGAATTTAATAAATGAAATATAAATATAAAATATCAAAGTAAAATTCAAAATACAAAAAAAAATTATATAAAAATTTTGGATCAATCAAATTGAATTCAATAAACTTCATTTAATTTTAAATGACTTTAATTTATGCAAAAATATTTTTTTTTATTATATACAGTTGAGGTTGAAAATTTTTTTCTATAATAATGTAATGAATGGATGTTATTTTGAAAAAATAGGGCACAAGAACACTGACGATGGCCAAGAAGTGTCTCACACAAGAGCAATACAAAGATTTCGCCCATCGCGTCAACCAGGCTAAGTGTTCCATGATTGAAAGAAATGCCAAGATGAGTTCAGTTGTGGCGACTATAGAAAAGGAAATGGAACTCTTCTGCTTGACTGGAGTTGTGGACAGACTCCAGAAAGGAGTACCACAAACATTGAAAGGCTAACAGGACGCAGGCATAAGAATATGGATGTTGACCGCAGACTTTTCCCTGACTCAGTTTAGTCACATCTATCGTCTTATTATACTTCACGGGCGTCAGCACAATCCAGGCTATTTTGCATCAGTTTTTCACTTTTTCATAGCTTCTTATTGATAGGCTACGCCACTGTCTTTACGATGTTTCCCGTGTTTTGGACAAAGATGTAATGCCACGACTTGTGATTAGATATCCAAAGCGGTTCAAACTAATAAAAGGACGATCCCAAACATACAAGACATTTTTCTTCTGGTTACTTATTAATATTTACCAAGGTGGTATTATTATGTACGGGACACTGTTTGTGCTCTTCAAAGACGAATTCATTCATGTGATGGCCATCAGCTCCACTTCACTCATAGCAACAGAATTATTAATGTTGGCGTTGAATGTCCAGACCTGGCATTGACTTATGTTGATTTTCATGATAACGGAGTCTGACATAAAATTGTTCGCGTTGAAAAATATCAATAAAATATTATCAAGGTATAAAACAATCAAATTGTTTTATTTTATAAGAAAAACATTATATTCATAATTTTTTAAAATTAATGAACGGTTGACATCACACCTTTTCGACCACTTTTAAGAAGTCTAAGTTTGACCCCCTCCATAGCGCGCTTTATCACATTAGGGTCAACTTTACCTAGACAGTATTTAATTCTTTGCCTTAATTGTGGGACATTTCTGGCTTTCAATCCATTCTTATATACCAATGTTGTCAAATAACCAATAAAGTCTTCAATTGGTCGACATTGGGGCACATTAGTTGGATTTTGCTCTCTTGAGACAAATTTTATGTTTTGAGATGAGAGGTACTCCTTAACTTTCTTCGCATAATGTGCGGAAGCCTTGTCGGGCCAGAAGAGATAATTGTTGTCCGAATGGTTCTCATTGATGAAAGGAATTAGTCTACGTTTTATGCATTGATCTAAATAAATGTGTTGATTAACCGCGAGCCCACTTTTACAGAAGAATGGCTTCGAGAGACCTCTCTTAGATATTGCGATCCAAAGCATCACTTTTGGCTCATATTTTTGTTTTGGTTTATGAGAGACTTCTTCGGGTGTTTTAGACTCCGTTGGCGATGAAAAATATGTGTCATTAAGGGAATGGCTTAGAGTAAAGTACTTCTCATCATCGATGACAAACTCATGATTCCTAAACTTTTTGTAAAGAAGAGAACATTGTTTACGGGCAACTTCTTTACCTTTTTCTGTATAAAAAGGGCATTTTTTCTTGTGGTATAACTTGATATTATTCTTGTCTAACCATCTTTTGATGGTTTTCGGACTAACTTTGAACTTTCGAGCCAACGAAGAATAATTTAAGCCATCTTTGTGATTAGTCATTTTACAAAGTTTGTTGACCTTTGCCTTGGTCATTTTCTTTCGAATGATTCCACTTCCCATATTTCTTTTAGTGGTCATCCTTTGATTAAAAGTCCTTATTATTCGTCTGATTGTCCCAGGCCATTTATCTTCTTTAATGAAGTGTTTTACCGTAAAATTCATTCCCTTATTCTCATACTTTTTGTAAAAGGAAACGACTCTTTCGCGGAACAACTCTTGTTTTGAGGCCATAGTTTTGAAACACAATATGGAATCAAATGATTTTTTGTTTACTTAATCCTCAATATATTGTCTTTCAAAAAATGTAAACAGTTTTGATTTATTCAAAGATTAAGTTATGTAAAACAATTGCCTAAACCGCGAACATTATAATGTCAGACAATGTTATAAACTTGAACGTGTGTACTGGTGTTCACGTGTAATGGAATTGTTAGCAACACACCAATGAGATGTCATCGAAAATATCAAAAAACCTTTCATTGGTGTGAGAATATCTTTTGCTTTACCTCTATAAATGTTTGTAAACAATTTCAAGATGAGTTTGCCATCAAAGAACTCACAAATACAAATTTATCTGATATCAATTTTTCTATTATTCAAATTTTTTATAACTTCTTCTAATTATAGATATGTTTTATTTCCTGGTTTAATTTTAAGCAGCAAATGACTATTGAAATATATTTATTAAAATTAATTGGATTATTTTGATTTTGTTTTGTTTGTATGAATGAATCTTCAGTTCACTGAAGCAATTTTTAAGCTTCATATTTAGGTTATAATTAAATTATCAATGATCATTGACAGCATTATATTTATGAAACACTTCATTATTTATAAAATATTTTATATGTTGTTTTCTTTTATTAGTGATTAGTGTGACCAGACGTACTTATTTAGTAAGGATTGTACTTATTTTGAACACTTCTCAGACCGTACTTATCGGTCATTAATAAGGACTATATGTTGTACTTATTTATTGGAAAATAGAAATTTTATTTCAAAAAAAAAATTTGTTTTGAATATATTCAATAATGAATAAAAAACTTTTTTTCGACATATCATCAAACCCAATATAAATAATAATGTAAGAATAATTTTTTATTACTTAAAAAATCATATGCTGAAATTTTCACCAATATTTTTCATTAATTTATAAAGTATTATTGATAAAGATACTCTAATTTTATAAAATACTTCGATAACTAGGTAACCAAAAATCTTGTACTTGGCAACAAGGTTAATAAATTCCTAAGGTCTGTGCTATCAGATATTTTGATTATATTATACTTGTTAACAAGTAAGATTCTCTCAAATTAATACATACAATAGTTTAAAACTTAAAAATAAACAAATTTCAACACCAAACACTTTTGTGAAGATTCATATCAAATGTGCTGAGAATTTGTACCAAATATAGGAATAGAATGTCTGTTACTTTTCTCAAAGCTTAGTTTTATAATAAAATTTTATATTGAAACTGATTTCATTAATAGCTTTGATGAATTTAAAAATTTTTGTCAGAAAATAACAATTACAATAATTTAGCAAAATAAAACGAAAATATGTCTTTAATCAAGTCAATAGAGTCAAATAAAAAATGACCTAATTTTGTACTTATTTTAAGACTTGAAAATACTTATAATCATAAAAATGAACCTGATCACGCTATTGGTGATTGAGTTGGCACTTAAGTAATGAAAAAATTCGAATTCATCATTTCAATATTTTAAACAGAATTAAAAATATATAATGTTTCATTTAAAAACCCTATCGTCTTAAACTTTCATTTTTAAGAATTTTTAAAATTATTTTTTATCACTAATTTAGAATTCAACCATGTCACTTCTCATATTGTTAAAGGTTGTTTTCAAATTCAGTATTCATTGCTTTTATATAAAATTTCAAAAATTTAAACTCTATTCTCAATAAAAATAAAAAAAATCGAAAATATTTTCGAAACAAATACATTTTAGTTATTTCATCGATTAGATGAGATATTTCTTATGAATCTTTTTTTGGAAAATTTTCGATTCATAAGATCTTAAAACAAATGGCGTTAATCAACTTATAAGTTATTTTTATTTTTGTTGATCAACGTAATCGATTGTTTGTCGATTGTGATCGCTTTGTTGTTAAATAACAATATAAAACATTAATTAAAATAAAATAATAAAAATGATAAATCTTTTGAACTCATAGCTTCAACTTTGAAAAATTATCATAAACACTATATATATTGAGATTATCATTTTCTATTCGTCACTTCATTCGTAACGGGGTGGCTACAAGAAAATAGACTAGGTTTGAAAATAAAATTATTCAACAAAATATTTCAAAAGTTAGAACTTTTGATAGAAATAAAAGTATTACTATATCAATGAGTATAAAATATTATATTAATTAGTATTCTCAATTTTATTGGAAAGTTATATCTTTTTGATAAAAGTCACTGATCAGAGGGTTGTCAGATCTAAATTCACCATGTTTCAAATTAACAATAAGTAATTTTTTTAGCCAAATTATGAAGTTTAACAATTTTTTTTCAATTTGTAAGTTAATGAATCTAAATCAGAAAATTATCATTTTAAAATTTCTTTAATAGCTTATCTGGATTCGAAAAAAACCCTTTCCATGATGTTATGAAATGCAAATTAATAAATTGCATAAACAGTATTTAGTAAACTTTTCAAAATTCAATTTAAACTCTCAATTGTTTCTTATTCGAATTTCGCTACATTTATTAAATAGATTAACTTAAAATAAGTGTAAATAAGCAAAAAAACCATTTCCGAAGAATTAAATAATAACGTAAACAACATAATGACAGGTCACAGGTAAGCACTGTAACTGGTTTAGTACTAAGAACTTCACACTTTCATTGTCAATCAATAAAAATGACTT
>JAQFZL010000804.1:0-13153 GCA_034695685.1 Galumna lanceata
ATTTTTTTTGAGATAAAAGTGAGTAACTAGATCATTTAAATGATAAAAAATGTTCTTAACAACTAAAATGTAATTTTAATATAACTCAATTAACATGACAACTCATTGCTCAACAAGTTGTTCGCTTTAATGAAAATACAGGAAATTTTGATGAATGTGTAACTATTAAACACTATGACCAAGAAGAAAATGATAAAACAATTTATCGACTCCTTCAAAGATATCAGAAGAAAAGACCTGCTGAATCGGAACCAAATGGTAGGAGTAAAAGGTCAGTTACCACAAAATAGTTACCAAAAAAATTTCTTAACTTCGAGTCAATTACAACAAATCTGTCCGAGAAGTGGCGAAAAAAGTAGGTTTTCCGATAACAAAATATAAAGAAAAGGAGATGATTAAGACTAGTCGATGTCGAACTGTACCGAAAATGACCAAAAACCAGAGATACAAACAGTCGTGAAGTTTTGGATAGATTTGCAAACAAAGGTATCATAATTGATGACAAAACTTATGTGCCGACGAATCCTTCGGATAATAAAAGATCTAAATATCACAATTAAATAGAATTATAAAAATAAACAAAGTGTCCTCGATGACTTCAAATATAAAACCAAGAAAAAACTTTCAAACTAACTTTTAGTCTGTCAGGCAATGGATCAATTTGTTAACGTATCCGAACCTAATGTTAATAGGGATAAACTTAATGCAAGTGATATTATCACAGAATGCCTTCAAATAAGACCAATAAAATTTATCAAAATATGGAAATAAATAAATTGTGGATAAGTTTCCAATTAATAGATTTCGAGACATATTTATTATAAGATTATTATTTAAGGTTTAAAAATGTATCACTCATTTAGAATTAGATATAGAGATGTAATGATAGGTTTAACTGTAATCTTAATAATTTGATAACTGATTAAATCAATAGATGGCAAAAGTGAGTGACATATGACTAAAGCAAAACATTAAATGTTTTTGTGCGTCAAAATAATTTTAACGTTAAATTAATAAATGCTTTCAAACATTTTTTTACAATTAGTTATGAGTTGGAAGTAATTAAATTTGAAGAAAAATTTCAAATCAATTAAATCAATCGATTGTTTGTTAGAAATTAGTGCACAAAAAGTGATAAAATGAGTGCCAAAACCTAAAGTAGTTCTAAGAAATGCCATTTCAGTTATAAATAATTTTTGTATCAAAATCTTAACATAAATTTTGTGGTCAAACACTTATACTATTGATTGTATGTTTGGGTCATTAGTCGTAGTGAGGACTGACTCGATTCAAGACTGACCTCAATTTCAATACACACTTCAAGTATTGTCTTAAAGACGAAAATAAAATTGTTTTGTAAACACTTTAACGACAGAGAAATCAGTTTTATTTTTAAACTAATTTTGTGCACAATTTTTGTAAAATATTTTTAAAAGAATTATTTTATTTTATTTTTTAATTAAATGTGAGTTTTATTATATTTAGTGAAAATTTTTTGTTAACTTTTTATATTTTCTCGGATATAGTTTTAAGTGATGTCTGAAACGAAGCCAAATGTATGTCAGGTTTGTATTAAAACAATTTTATTTCTTAAATAATAAAAATATTAAAATTAATCATTAAATTGACTTATAATTAGTCTTAACCTTAAATTAAGATTTACTTAAGTTTTACTTAAATTACTTAAAATTTTGTAAAACTGCGTAAAAGTTGTACTGAAGTCGAGTTTATGAGCTTTTGTTGTAATTTTGTTTATTCTGTTCAAAGAATTGAGTTTTAAATAAATATGTTTGGGATCTGAGAGACAATTATTAAAGTTATCACTAAATAACACATTTATAGCAAAACAATAAAATAGTTGAAATGGAAAGTAATATCGTGTGTTCGGCACAGACTCAGCCTAGACTTGGCTCAGGAGTGATCTAAAGTCACTTCCCATAGAATTGATCGGATGCTCTAATTTTGGCTCTTTTTATACCTAAATTTCGATCCAATGTATGTCCAATGCGTACATTCATACCACTGACACCACACATACCTCACATACCAGACATATCACATATAGTGCTATCATTTAATTTGTTTCTCCATTTAATTCATTTTTATTTTGCTATAAATATATTCAAAATAACCTTTTATTGAGAGTCATGTTTCCAAACGTATTGATAGTAACGATAATCAAATCAATTAACAGTAGTTGTGATTCATTTTTAATTCCAACAACAGTTCTGTTCCTCAGCTCAGAATAAAAATCTTAATAATATTAGGCTTTTATTTGTTTGAATTGTTATTACATCGAATATAAACCAAATTTCCGAATGTTATACCGAGAGAGGGGACAGACATCTGATAACTTAAGTTTAATTACAGTGTTTTCTCGGCCCCCGAGTTCTCAATTGACGGTATCTTTTCTTTAATAAATTGTCTGAATTTCTTAATCAATCAATAGTTTAGAAATAAATGAATCTGACGTCTATTGTCTGATAGGAATGTGGCTGTCGGTGCGAAAGCTGTGTCAACAACAATAGTATTCATTTGCACCGAGAAATTGAACATTTAAAGGGACAAATGGCTGAACGGGAATATCATATAATGTCAATGGAAAGTCAGATAATGTTGCATGCTCGAAGATTTCCCAACGGAGAAATGAATGCTATGCAGGACAGCCTTCATTTTTGGCAAGAAAAATATGAGCGGTAGGTATTGGCTCTCTCTCTCTCACTCTACTCTTTCTTTAAGTCAAAATGTTTTAATTGATTGTAATTTGGAAATAAGTTTATTAGAGGGACACCGAAAACTTCAAAAAGTCAATCAGGGATTAGAGGATAAACTGTTGAGAATCGCCGACAAATTTGAAACTGAAAAAACTGCTCTGACTCGCGATGTGACGCAATTAACCACTAAATTAGTTGAGGCCAGAGTTTCAATCGCCGAATTGGAAGAAGAAAGTGATCAGTATAAGAGTGACTGTAATATTGCCGTTCAGTTATTGCAATGCAAGCCTTCAAACTTTGTTTCGCATAAATTCAATTCAGTCAGTATTTATCCATTACTTCAATTGATTTGACATTAAATGAAATCCTTTTTACAGTTGCCCTTAGATTTACAGGAAAGGGTTCGCCTTCAAATCAATCACAGGAGAACAAGAAGTAATCCAATTAATACAACCATTGAAATGCCAAACAATTCTACCCCTAATAACGGTGCAAAAACAATAAGAGTACCGATTCCTACATTCCCGCCAACAGCTATGGTTTACTCAATAAATAGAATAAATGAAGAAACACTTCCAGTAGCGAATGCCGGACACAATCAAAACGAATCTAATGGTTGTCCAGATTATGTGTCCGCTGCTATTATGGCAAAAGTTTTAGAGGAAAGGGATAAAGAAAGGAGGTATAAAAAGTCGCAAAAATGTCATCAGTGTCGCAACAGAAGGGCTTACGTCCAATACATTGACGACGAAACTCAAACAAATAATTCAGTTTTGAGTAATGAAGACTATCATTACTCCAACACAATTGTCACTCGACAAAGATCTGAGTCTTCCTCGAGTATGGAATCGATCAACAATTTAAGCAATAGTTCTCATAGTTTGAGAAGTGTTAACGAAACCATAATTATATGATTTAAAGTCATCGAAATTTGTTGAATTGAAATACTCTGAAATCATTATAAGATTATAATTATATCACAATTTATTGTTATTTTATTTTTGTTTTGTTTTCATTAGTTTTTATATTTATTTATAGCAATAACTTAGGAAACGATTCAAAGTATTGACATTTTCGATGACTTCAATAATAGCTATTAAATAGTTTTCAATAATTTTAAAGTCGATTCTTATTAAAACATCAAAGAATTTGAACGTTTCGATAGTTTGGTCTGATATTCACAACCACTGATCACTTAACTCGACTTTTATGTCGTTTTTCGACATTAATTGTAAATAATTAGTTTAATATAATTAAAGTATAAATTTATCAAATAATGACTTTTGTTTTTAATAACTTTATTATAAATATAGACTAAAATCGTATAAAATTATATCAATAATATTAAACACAATTTATTTTTCATTAAAATTCCATTCAAAGGAAGAACAGATAATTTAATCGATAGGATAGAGAGAAGGGAAGGCATTTTTAATCTCTTTAATCAAATCAGATGTTGTGGTACTTCGACCTAACTTTGAAAAAGCGAGTCGAGCGCATCGACGGGTCAACATTGAGGCCCCCAAAGCGGCTACAATTGTTGGACTCAACTTCTGTCCGCTTAGATTTGAAGACGTGCTCTCACTTGAAAAAGCCTTATGACTCCAAAAAGCAAAGGTTCCCATAGAACCCGATAATAAGTCTCCCTGTCCTCCACATCGACGAGGACTTCCCTTTTCATTACAAACGACAACAGAATGTCCGTCACTAATGATATCTTCCCTTCCCTTCCGAACAATTGTAATATTACCCAAAGTTTGGGCTAATTGTAGAAGAGATGAATTGGGATTTTCACTTTTGTTGGGTTCCGAGCGATAAACGGCAGCATATAATCGGTCGAATTCGGCCACATTTGGAGTCAGAATAGCTTTAGTATATCCGCGAACTATTTCTGGACATTTAGAGACAAAATAGAGGGCGTCCGCATCCAAAACCATTGGAATATCCAATTCCTTAACTCTATCTATGATTCCGCCGACATTTGCCAGAATGTGGTCATTACGTCCGAGTCCCGGACCGATCACTACTGCGTGAAGTTTAGGTAATATCGCAGATATCTCTTCAATTGAATTAATTGAATCCAAATTCGGGTAAACAATGAGTTCCGGTGAATATGACTTTATTACTGGCGCTGAATCTCGACTACAGAAGACATATGAGAGGTCAGCCCCCACTTTCAATGCAGAAATGGCTGCAAAATATGGCGCTCCCGTGTATTCAACACTTCCTCCGACAACACCAATACGTCCGGACTGTCCCTTATGTAAGTCATTTGAAAGACTCGGAATTATTGAACAAACGATTTGTTGGTCAGAAGTAAACAAATCGTCTCCACTGTTGTCAACCATATTAGTCGAGTCATCACTTTTCTGCTCAGAGTTTTGATTGTTTGCCATCACTTTTAATCGTTTTAATCACAAAAATTATCAAACATTTAACTCAAAATCCTTTTTATTTGAGTTTCTGTCAAATAATATAAATTTTGTTGTTTTCAACAATAGATGTCACTCTTGTTTCCTAATCTCAACAAATAAACATCAAAGAGAGGGTTCGCTCTCATTCTTAAAGCAATAATTAAAGTAAAACTACTTTTTCAAAGTTTAATCACTTTTTTCTCTTAATATTTAATATTTAATGGAATCGACGCTCAAAATATATTACTAAAAAAATTAAAATCTAATAATATTTGGATTTCATTGAAATTAATTGCAAAGAAGTGAAGTCACACTCCTTTTAAGTAACATTTAATTGAAAATTAAAGTAAAAATTCTTATCCACTGTTTTATTAATTTTTATTATTAAACGAAATTTTATAAAATCATGTATTACTTCACAAATAATAAAATCTATCGAATAGTATCGACCGAAGAATAAGAACATATAATGACCATAATTTAGATAATTTATTAAAAGCGATCGGTTTTAAGTCAATTATAAATTGCAGTAATATTTCATTTGACTATAAGTTTGAAATTTTGATAAATTTTTCGATTTAAACAAAATTCACATTTTTTTAATCCTCGGATTTATTCGTTTTTTGAGGCAAACCTGAGCTTCAAATATATTATTCTTATAATAATCACATTTTATCAGAACTGGAAGTTATAAAGTTTTTATCATTTTTCACATAAATATCTAAAAATAAGTTTTGATTCAAATATACGAAACAATTATGAGATAAGTCTTTATTTAATTACTGCTAATTTTATAAGTTTTAGTGATTCAGTCAATTACTAAAATTTTAGTCATTTTATATTTTGAACATTTTTTTCAATTAATTTTATCCATAAATCAAATTATTTTATTATTAATAAAAAATTGTTTACAAAAATAAATTTATTGTAAAACTAAAAATTTGTGTTTAACTATCAATTTAACAATAGAATAGATTCTATTTTAGTTAGTTGTTTGAGGCAGTTTTAGAGCCGTTTTGGGGCAGTTTTGGGGCAGTTTTGAGGCAATAAAAACTGTTTCTCTCAAATATCATTACTAAAATCAGTTGAAAATAAACTCTACAATAATTTCTAAGACTAATTATTTCACTCCTTAATTGTTTCACCCTTACTTTGTATCAGGTTCAATTTTCTATACTAAATAGCTAGTAATGACCACAATTAAGGTGATAATGTGTAAAAACCATTGAATATTAAACTGAATCATAAATCAATTCTTAATTTCAACATTTTTTTTGAGTTAAATTCTTATTTTCTCTATTCTTGAACCGCGATTAATAAAAACAACTATTAAATTCTATTCAATAAAATATTTCATATTCGTGAACAAGGACATTTTTTAGTCCTACTGAGTATCTAATGCTGATTCATAGGTTTTAGTATACTGTAAGCTGAGATTGCAAATAGAGGTATTCCGGAATACCCTCTAGAATTGAAAAATCGGCAAAATGCCCCCTAGAATGAGCCCTCGAACAATAAAATGGGCGTTGTTTTATAAATACCCCCTTAGAGGGGGCTAAGATGAAATATAGGTGAAATACCCCCTGAAATCAAGATCTTTTGCCATCTTATCTTTAAGACTTATTGTAATATAATTTGAACATAAAATAACGATAACCTCTGCCTCTAATAATGTAATTTTGTTTGAATTAAATATTGTACTAAAAAATCAATTCTATTTGATATCAATTAAATAAAAAAATTAATAACAAACTTAATTATTCCTATTCTTTATTAAACCATATTATCATCAAAGGGTGAGTCAATTAATTTATAAGATTTGTCTTTGATTTTGGTTTATATACATTTGTATCGTTTATACATTTATTGGTTTATATTATATAAATTATATAATTATTTAATGATTAAAGTTTATTTTTGAAAGATTCTTAAGTCTGGGCAATTTAAGCTTGATTTTAAAAGGGTTATCTAAAATAGTTATCTAAACTATGAGAATTCAAGAAAAACTAGTTGTGAATTGGCATTAAGTTTAACATTAACATTAAGATTAACAAGGTTAATAATTTAGTGTATGCTTTGAGGGGTAAATCATTTCAATCGAAGGGAATATAATATTTCAAAACATTTGTTAAAAATATTTATATATTTTTTGAAATCATTTGACAAAATAAAAACTAACGGATCTCAACATTTTTCAAAATGTTTCAAATCTTTGAATATTTGATAATTTATTCAATACTTTTAAAACTTTTCAAAATATAAGTCAAAGAACTGAAATATAAAACAGATTTATTGAGTTTTGAATAGATTTGAGGCACAAATAAGCAAAACTTTATACTAGTTTGTGATCTGTGCACAAAAGTTGACCTCACGTTCAAAAGCTTACCTTTCATTGATATGTCAGATGTGAACAAATTTGTCTCTTCAGATCAAAGTCGAGAGATTAGACATTTGACACAATGTTTTACTTAAGTCTTATAATGCAGACGGACTTGACTTTCATTCTACTCATATGTCAGTTACGGTCCGATTCGAGCCAATGAACATAACTCTGACTCTAAAGACTTTGACAGAAATATTTTCCTAATTGACTGACGACAACATAGATTCCCCGCCGCTATTATACAACACTCGTTATCAGAAAATCACAAATTTTGTTTGAATTTTTTTGTCTCTGAATTTATTATACGGAAAGTGAGCGCTAATATGACTGACATTTGTTTGTCGATTCAATTGATTTCAATAATTTAAACATACTTACCATCGATTGTAAGCTCATAGTATTATCTCAGACCTAATCTCCCAAATCATAGTCAAGATATTATGAAATCATCACTTTGTAAGCAATAAACTTAAAGACCACTGAATTATAATTAATTGAAAACAAAGAATTGTTGGAAAATCGATGAAATGATTTGTATATAAAAATAAAGAATTTAGTGATAAATTACATGGATGTTCAACATATCTTGGTCATGTTTTGAGCTAAAAATAAGAATAAAAGTATTTTGATTCTTTAAGTCAAAGAATTTCAAACAGAGTATTACTTTTGAATTGTCTTCAGAGATATTCTGAAGCAAAATATGCCGAATCTTGTGTTGAGACGATTGAACGGCTTATTTGAAGTCTTGCGAGAGATCGCATTCTTATGTCGTGCAGAGCAGTGAATATTTATGCGATCAGAAAAGGTTCCCAAAACTGGTCGCAAACCAATGTTATGAAGCAATCGGTTCGAGCGCTCAGATCTGTTCAGATTTGTTAAGGTTAACGATTTTGTGTTCAAATGAAGTGCTGAACCACTTATTCATTTAAAAGTAATTGTCTTTCGAGTGTCAAACAGACAGCAGGAATACATCGCAACACAGCATCTGATCAATGAATACAACGATAGAGCACAGGCTTATGGTATTTGTGGCAGATATGGCAGTAGCCAAACACCGATTGATTCTATTTAATGAATAAAAACAGATGAGCCCTAAACTTGACGTTATTTAATGGATGATATCATAATTCCTATTATTTATTTATTCGACGCTTTTATCACAAATTTATTGGTTTATTAGTAAATCATAAATGAATTAAACATTTGTTTCAAAGTTTGTCATTTGAGAGAAAATAAAACGTAAACTAAAAAAAAGTTTTAAGTGATTTTGAAAAACTATTGGTTTGACTAATTTGTTAAAACATTTTATTAACAAAAAAATAATATTTAATTTTTTTCACATAAATTGATTGAAATTTCCTTAAAAACAAGAAAATCACTTTAAAATATTTCAAGGATTAACTCCAACGAAAAAATGAATATTTTCTCAAATATATACAGAATTTATTCCTCGAATAGCTTTAACTTAAGTTACAATTAAAGAGTTTATGTTAAAGAACTGAATAAATATACAAACAATTTCTCTTTTGGCAGCGATTTATCAGAAACGCCAACATTTTAGTGGTCTATTGATTAGTGAATTGTTTGCTAAATGTATTCGTTGTTTGAAATAAATATTATTTAATTTTGTTTATCGGATCCAATAAATTGTTTGATTGACTCTAAAAGAATGCGTCAACAAATGGCTATTGAATTAACAAAACTTTTAAAAACATTTAAAAACTAAAAGAAAAATTGTTTTCAATTGTTTTGCAATATTTGTAGTGAAGGCTATGATTGACATCAAATCAAAGACACAATTCATTGATTATTTGATTAATAGACGAAACAATAAAACAGATTTTGGAAAAACAAGTCAAAAGTTTAGCCATTGAAGACAAATACTTACTCTCTGTTGGACTCCTAATCAATATTTTATGACAAGAGTGCAAAAAACCCGCCGATGAATGATATCTCACTTTTTGGTTGTAAAACAAAAAATTAAATTCTCCCGAAAGAGAGTTATTGAGAGTTACTTAACTGAAAATATTAGTGTAATTGAGTGGAACTGTATTATTGATTATGTGGTCCTTTTAGGTGAGAAAAATAAAACGCTTTGATATACAGTACGGTTAGACCGCTGTTGAGCTCCAATTTAATTAATATCTTAAGAGCGAAAAGTCATTATTCATTAGAAATGTTTCTTTTGATTCAATAGAAACCGAGTACTTAAAGACGGATCCATTAATTTGAATAGACATTCAACAGCCTTACATATAAGCGGTCGATATATCAATTGCACACCTGTGCACAGCCTGGGCTTCAATTCTGCATAGTTTTGCTTCTCGTAATTTACACTCAATATTATGGCCCCACCAAACACACCAAACACATCAAACTATTATTGAGGCCGAGACCCAAAATCTAACCGCAAAACAGACCACCCATTGGACAGAAAAAGATGTTTGCCGTCAAAAATATATATTAGATCCCAATGTTATGCATTCTTATGAGAAAATACTTAAATATACCCTAAAACGAAACATTTTTCTGCTCTTTTAAAATGACCAGTGCCTCTATCATTGCCTCAACCATTGCCTCAACTATTACTTCATCTTTGATTCATTAATAGCTCATCACAATCTCTGTGACATTTATCTATTAAAGCAATTAAATTAATTAATAAATAAGTTTATACTAAAAAAAATAATTCGAATTTTTTTAGATTTCATTTTCAGATTTATTGATATAATACTAAAACATTTTACTAGTTTATTACTTAATCGATTAGTAACTAGCATCATTTTCCATTCTTCAAATGAAGAGCAGTTTTAATAGCGCTTAACAAAAATCTCTGGCATTAGTTTAGAGGTTTTGAGACATATTGAGGAACATTTTGAGGAAGTTGTTATTCTAGAGGCACCTCATAATAGAAGTATGAGTTAAGGTCTTATAACCCCTACAACTCCACAAAAAGCGAAATCGTAAGTAAAGTCATGTATCAATAGTTAGTGGAGAAGAGTATAGAAGAATCTGTTTGTTTAAACAAAAATTATCTTCAAGTAGTGGTAAAGTATAAAAGATTGATAACTTCACTGAATTTGGACTGTCGTCTGGCATTATGTATGAAAACAAGATGTTATGCCATAATATATACTCAACTGTTAAATAGTTCACAACTACTGTCATCTAAATTATAGAACTAAATGACTCCAATGTCTGAATAGAAGTCACAATTTTAAGTATAGTTTGATAGTTACGATTCTGTGCTCTCTTCTCACATCTGCCCCCAATAGTTTACCAGAAGAGTGAAACTGTCCTCAAACACCAAATTTACATCAAATGTAATCTTTATATTTATTACTTTATAAAGAAGACAGAGTTTGCAGGAAATCGAGATTTAGTCCTCGCGTCGAATCACGTCTTCTTTGCATTTCTCTTAATTATGGTTAGGATTACTTTGCATTTGTCTAATGATTATGAACTCCACTTAATTTATGCGATTCAAAGAATTTTAGTGAAAACAGAGCTTTTTTAGCTAATTCTGTGCCATATATTTAGTGATTTAAGCAAACAATTTGTGCAAAATAAAAGTCAGTCTTAAAGAACTGCAATTAAAAGGATTAACACATCTTAAGAGTGTCTGTTTTCTAAACAAATGTTGAGAACTTCATTGATTTCTTCCTTTAAGTGATAATATTTTCTTAAAGATGACCTCAAATATACTCATTCTACTGATTAAAGCATCGGTTTCAATGAGTATAGTAAAGTACTCTATAGGCGTAACGTATCCTAAATGTGCAAGCAACATTGTCCATTTAACAATTATATTTTAGGAGGAAAATGCTTTTGTGTATAACTATAGAGCGATATTTTATATACTCTTCAGTTTAACTTAATATGAAGTTTAATTTTAAAGTCAATTAAAATTTAAAAGAAACACAATTTTAAATATCTTTAGACTATAAAGTTTGGAGTAAATTCCAGTGTTTTAAAAGTGTCCCAAAAGTATACTAAATGTGAGATAGTATTACACAAAAAGTGCTCTTAATTACGACAAAAGTTAACTCTATAACTCTGTATGTGTTAATGCGTTGGAAGTCTAGTGAGTTGAGTCTCTTAACACAACCAACTGGTGATTAACTTGTATTTTCAGAAATAACAAAATACGGGGTAGGTTTTCGCCACAAAAGCCCAAAATACTTAGGTTTGATGCATAAACAGGCATAAGCTTACCATAACTGATGTGTGTGAAGAACATTAGAGCAACTGTTGCTTTAAAACTCTGATGAATGGCATCAAATAAATCATTGCACCCATGCTATGCCTGTACTCTGTCCTCCTCTCAAGCTATGGATGTACTGCTCCTGGCTTTCTATGCACCGCTCTTAAGATGTTAGCAATAAAAAAGTTGATGGAATTAAACCTAAAAGAGATAACCGACAAAAAAATAATAATAAAATACCGTAGAATACCGTAGAGTACAAATCGATGCTATAATACTCATTCAATACTCATTCAATTCTATTCATATTTCTTTTGATTTTTTTATTTTTAATATTTTTTCATTCGCTATGAAATGAAATTTGAACTAATCTTTTATATTAATATAAAAAAAATGCTATTTTATATCATTATTATAGTGAATGAGATATAGTTTTAGAACAGACAAAGGACTGATCATTTGCTCAGATGTCAAGTAGCAAGCAATATTTTTCATTAAGAATACTTTTGTTAAAGTCTATATATTTGCAAGGTGCTTTCATCATAATTAGAGCATATCTATTGAGAATTATCAGAAAATTTATAACTTCACAGATGTTCTCATATATGAAAACCTTTTACAATAAGTTTTATAATGAATTACATATAATAATACTGTTGTTTACAATTTCAAGAATTTTGAATAAAAACATTTTTATAGTATAAGAAATTTACATATAATGCGTTTATTCACTTAATTTTCAATTAAATCTAAGAAATGTCTTGAATTTAAACGTTATTTAAATGATTTGTTGGCTTATATTTATTAATTGATTTTTAAAGATATGACAATTGTATCGTTAAGTCACTTGATAACCCCTTGATCATCCTAACAACAAATGAAACATTATATAAATATTCCATTTCATGTCAGTTAACGTTAAGCATAAATATGATAATTATAAGCGATATTTATTAAATACAGACAAATGTAATTAAATAACTAGTTTTAAGAACTGAAGTCATATAACCATTCAGTGGTTTCTCTTAAATATTGCTATAATTTATAAAATTATCACAAAAAACAAGTAAATAATAAGCTTTCTTCGGATATACTTTCTATCATAAAAGCGATCTGTTTATGAAATCAAAAGCTAGTTTTAAAAATATTTAATTTTATTGTTGGTGTGTTTGGGGGTCATTAGAAGCCTAATGGGAGGCCTCTATTTTGAATACATTAATCTCGTTATAATCACTGGAATATCAAATTATTTCAGACATATAAACGCGTAATATATATGAGAATTGAGTTAATCTTTATATGAATTACTTAGAAATTATTACTTCATTTTCACGTCTCATATAAACGTTGAACTAAAAAAAATTCATTTATTTCTTTGACTTTTCTTTATCTCAATTTTTCAAACATTTGAAACGGACTCACAATTAATTCAGAGCTT
>JAQFZL010000805.1:0-13147 GCA_034695685.1 Galumna lanceata
AGACAAAAGTCATAACAGATTATAGTTTTTAAATTTTTAATTATAATAATTAGTTTTTGAATGTAAAAAATTTCCGGTATTTTGTTGTTAAATGACTTTCATTTGGTTTAGTTTTGTTACTAATTAACTGTTAATTATTAATAATAGTAATGATTAATAGAATCACTTCTAAAGTTTATTTAATATAAAAATAATTTCGCAAAAAATTCGAGCAAAAAGTTTAAAAGACGTATTTATTGAGGAAAAACCAAATGTTATGATAAAAGTTGTGATAATTAAGTGATTTTATCGATAAAGTCCTAAACCATTAATACCTCTAACGACCACTGATTCGTCGCGAAGGAATTTACTCCGAATTTTCAGATTCTTTACAACAAAAAGAAAATTTCATCAAAAGAAAAAGGAGATAATGCATACCTTCTTCAGCGTTTTGGAGCCATTCAACAAACTTTTTCATCTGTTCCAAGAAGTGTCCCTTTCCTTTAGGCGAGTAGTCTTTTGTATACCACTTAAGGATAACGTCTTCACTCAAAACATCCGCTGTTTTGGCAAAAATCAAAATTTGTGAAAACAATGTAAAAATAAAATTTAAAATAAGACTGACTTCTGTAGAGGAGAACCACAATCTTCTGGAAAATCTTCAAAAAGTTCATATTTTCGTAACAGAACTCCTGAATGCGCACCAATAGAGACAACTCTGCTTTTGGCGATTTTGTGAACTCAGCCAACAGTGAGGTATATCCTCTCAAGTGTTTAAGTGCCTGATCTGCGACCAACTCTTCTTTCTTATTCCATTCAACGGCAGCCATAAGTGTATTCCAAAGGAGTGTCGCCACTTCAGGTTCATTGAGAGTGTATTTAGCCATAGATTCCTTGACCAAAGCAACCAGTTCTTTGACCGATGCATTTTCATTGATCAAATCGGAAAGTTTGGATCCCAACTCCTTTTTAACAGTTGTGCCCAACTGTGCCTTATGGAAGTCCACCAATTGGTTGAGTCCGGCGCTCGTAAATGAAATGTTGAGTGCCTCCTGAGTGCGCTTTGAGGCCGGATAGAAGTCCTGTTCCCATATATTTGCTTTAGTTTTAAAACAATTAAGAAATAATGACTTACAAGTATTTTGGAGTCAAGACTCGACTTGCGAAGTGCTGTCCACACTTGTGAAGCATCCTTTTCCGACTGCCAGATCTTTAAGACATTAATCAGAAATTCAGAAGCGATGCCATCCTTCACGAGGTGCTCCTGAAGGGCAGCGCTCAATATATATGTGTTAATCTGTCCGCCAGACAAAAGGATAGCACAAAATTTGGCCAACTTTTCCCTTTCCTCTGAAGAGAAGGCTTTAAGAAAAACGATTATTTTTTTGAGGTCCTCTTCTAATGTCTTTTCCAAATATTTGTAGCGACGAATCAATTTATGGATGACCTGTGCGTATGCTTTGATGGACTCGTCGTCACCGTCGCGTCCAAAGACACAGTTCTCTGTACGGGATGTCTGTTCAGAGTTAGTGTCTTCAATAATGTTCCCTCCGGGAGCTAATAGACCGCCAGCGATAAGGATATCAAAGAGAGGTTCTCCGTATCGACGATAATCTAATTTATTGCCTGAAGTGTCCAAGAATTTGGACAACAACTCGAGATCACCAGAAGATTCGTTAATACCAGCAAAGATCGAATCGCGAAATGCTGTCGCGTCGAACTTCTCTTTTTCATCTGCGAAGACATTAAACAATTAGATTAAAAACAAACTAAAAGAGGCTTAAGATGGCGTCGATGACCTCTTTAGTGGTGTGGATGTCATACCTCTTTTTCTGGTCTTAATTCGTTGACCCTGGAGTGTCGGTCGCTCAGATGCCTTCTGACTCATACAAATTCAATCAATTCCTTCCGATAAATAAAATTCAAATTAAGTGAAGAAAAGGTCTGTTTAGGACTCTTTAAGACTGTTTTAAGACTAAAAACGTTTAGTTTTCACTTCAAATGTGATTCAATGCCAACGAATGTCTGAAAAAATGAGTTTTAGATAAAAATTGGTTTTAAAACATTTTTTAGTAATAATTACCGAATTGTTTGAATAAAAAACAATTATTAAAACAATAATTTTTAATACAATTAATAATAAGTGATTGAAATAATTATAAGTATTTGATTACAATTAGTGTCGAAATGAGGGCTAAAAATACAAAAATGAGTTTTAGTTGTAATCAACTGATTGTGAAAACGTTTCTTACGTGTTGTCAGTTATGGCTGTGCGATGTGTTGGCGCTGTTGGCACTAAACCATTGACTCGACAAACACTTCTATTGGGTTATACTACGCATACCTGTGCTCTGACTTTGACATAGAAAAGCGTTGACGTCATTCACTGTTGATTCATATCACCGGAAGTGATGTCATCAAAGGATATCTTTACTGATTTGGAGGGTTTTGTTATATTAGTGGACAAACAGTACGTCTTTTATGTTTAAATTCACTCAAATGGTGTGAAATGACAACAAAAACATCAAAACAAATCAAAACGTGATTTAGTTTTTGTTTTGTTTTAATTGTTGTCATTACTTCAGATCAGATTAAGTTATAATATGCCGCCAAAACCCGCTATTCAATACACTGTCGGCGATCTGGTCTTTGCCAAAGTGAAGGGATACCCTCCATGGCCGGCCCGCGTATGTCACCCAAATTATCTTGCTTACTTAATTATCTTGTTTACATCTTGTATTTAGATTGAGAGCGAACCACCTGTCGGTTACAAAGCAGGTCCCGGAAGATATCCGGTCTTCTTTTTTGGCACTTATGAGACGTAAGTAATTAATTGTCCACTTTTTGTGGCATTTCTTGTGATCATAAAAATGTGTTTCAATTCCGACGAAAACTTTTAGTTTTCGATTGAATTTTGATTAGAAATCCATTAAATCGAGTCTTCACTCAAATGATCACAAAATGAAAACTGAATGTCACCGACAAATCAGTCTTTAGAGGATATCAATGTTTTGTGCGATTAATTCAGACATTTTACTAATGAATGGTTTATTGTTTGTTAAAAACAGTGCTGTCGTCGCCTCCAGAGATCTGTATCCATACGAACAGAACAAACATAAAATGGGAACCAATCGAAAGCTCAAGAATTTCAATGAAGGGCTTCAAGAGATTGAAAACAACCCTCAAATCCAAGTGTGTGTCGCCTCTGAAAGTCAATTCGTCACTAATGAGGAAAAGCCAGAAGATAATGGTAACCATAGCTTAGAAGAGAACGAAGATATGGCCACCGCTGAAGAGAATCCACCACAAGAGTTGTCAACAATAGAAGATAAGGTCGACTCTCCAATAGTTCCCAAAAAAGAAGAATCGAATGAAAAAGAATTGATTCCGACTCCAGAACTGCCAGAAATAGGTTCCGATAGTGATGAGGACGAGGAGGGAAAACTTGTTATTGACGTTCAGGCCGTCACCACTAAACGCAAGAAAAAGGAGTCGACATCTGCTAAGAAAAAGCAGAAAACAAATGATAAGTCGATAAATAGTAGCGACAAATCTAAGAAAAAACCCGAAAAGACTTCGAATTCAAAAAATAAACGCAAAAGAATTATGATTGAAGACAGCAGTGACTCAGAAGAAGAAAAGACTGCAGAAATTAAGGAGAAGAGCATTGATAATAAGGCGGCCCTTAAAGAGGATTCCAATAAAAAGCCTAAAGACAACATTAGTTCTGATGAGAAGAGTTCAGATGAGGAGAAGAAGAATCGGAAGCGTAAGAAAGAAAAGTCAAAATCTAAACAAAAAGACGGCAAAAAACGAAAGAAAGACTTGAAATTAAAATCTAATGAATTAGAGACACAAAAGATACAAACCGTTGAAACACAAGCGGATCAAACAGTTTCAGAAGATCCGGAAGTCGTAGAAAAATTGAAACTCAAATTACAAGAAAAAAATAAGGAAAAGGAAATACAACAAAAACTACAGGAAAAGGAAAAGGAAAAGGAAAGAAGAAAACAAGAAAAAAAAGAACAGAAAAGGAAAGAAAAGTTGGAAAAGTCGGCCAAAGTTGCGCCGCCCATAACTGAAGTGTTGACCACAATAGACAATGAAATAAAGAATTCTTTAAGTGTAGACAACGCCAACATTGAAAGATGTCTGGAAGCCATGGAAAGGCTTAAATCTGTTCCGATTACTCCTCAGGGACTGCAAGAATATGGCTCTGAACTCAAATCCGTTATCCAGGCATTGAAAAAATGTCGCAAATATAAGGCCGATGAGAGAGTCCGCCAAAAGTCTGACCACTTGTACCATAAATTCAGAGATTTCTTCCTTTCAAACGAAGTAAACCTCGAATCGGTTCGTTTTTTTATTATTCTATAAGTTTTTATAATAAATGATTTATTTAATAGACTCCCGATTTGTGCGAGTCTTTAGCACTGACTACAAATGCGAGCGCTGACAGCAGTGATGAACCTAAAGACGATTCGCAAATACAGTCCACTCAACAAAATGATGATTCAAATGAAAACTCTCCAAAAAGCACAGAAAATATCGTTACTGAAACTCCTGTTATTCAACCGAATGATAATAATTTGAGCTCAAATAATGATTTGTCGGCCAAAGAGGAAGAGATTAAAAAAGAAAATGATTTTAAAGAAAAATCTCCAAATGACGAAGAGGTCGCCCCCCAAATACCTGAAAAGAATGCCATTACAGAAGTACAAAATGGCGTCAAAAGCGAGGATTTGTCAGAAGTGGACAAAAAGGATGACAATGAGACACCCATTAATGTTTCAAATGCCACATAAATTTGTTTAAAATTTTAACCATTAATTCATTTAATTTCTCATATTTTAAAAGATTTTAAACCCAAAGAAATCATAAAAACTGAATTTAATGAACAATTTCTTTCTTTTCCCGTTTGAAAAGAAAACATTTTTTTTCAAATAATAAAAATATAATTTTTTGAGAAAAAAAAATTAAAATTATTTATTTGTCAAAAATTTGCCAAAAATATTAGTTAATTATTACTATTAATAACAGTTTCTTTCAATTTCATGAAATGGTTTATACACCAGAATAAAGTTCGACGAAAGTTTGGTATTAATTAGATATTTAATAATTATTTAATTAAATAATGATATTTTCCAACACAATGACAAACAAGGATTACTTAAGAAAGTACAGTTAATTTTGGTAATTTTCTCATTCAAAAAGCAGTTTTAAAGTCAATACCTTTTTTCTGTTAATTTTTGTAATACAGTTAAACCTCTCAATAGTGAACGCCTCGGAACGGAAAATTTCGTTGACTAATTAAAGAGTTTCACTATTGGGAAGTAAAGTTTGCATGAGTTTCAATAGAAAAGACCTTCTCTGTATCTATTTGATAGTTTAATAATGAGGTTTTCATTATTCAAAGGGTTCACTATTGGGAAGTTTCACTGTATTTAGTATTAAAACCAGAATTTATTATAAAATAATTTTGTTATTTATTATGAAAAACTAATAATTTATTAGTAATAAATCATTAGTTATATCATAACTAAGGATGGGAAGCATACAAAACTTGTATAATACAATATTGTATTTTACGGTATAATACAATGTATAATACAATTACTATTTTGCCACATGTACAAATAATAGCACTACCTTTCGGTAAAAACTAATTAATATTCAAAAACACCTTTCTATGCTACCAAACTTCAGAAATTGTTTGAATTTGTTTTAAATATGAATTTTAAACCAATTTCTACAAAATATAAGTGAAAGAAAATTATTTCATTAGTCTATTAAGATTATTTAATAATAAATATTTGTCATTTAAAATGTATCAAATATAAAGATCTTTTCCACCCTTAGACCCTTGAGTCTGGAAGGGTCTGGAAAGTTCTAGGGTTTCAGGAAAGGGTCTGGTTTTTCTCAAAAAGTTGTCCCTTTAAAGTTTAAAATTTAAAAACTAAAGTTTAAACTCTTATTTTCTGAAATCCAAAATTTTTTGTTGATTACTCGTTATATAAATTGTTAAAAAATTAATCTATAATTATCTGATTATTGTGAAGTAACCAAATTATAATATACTCTACTATAAATTTTGTAAATAAAGTTATAATTTAGCCATGCAATGATTTACTATAAAGGATAAAAAAATTTAGGGGTTTAAAGGGTACACATTTTAAGGGTAAGGGTTTTGAAAAAACGCTAAGGGTCGGTTTTTATTTGATAATTGTCCAAGGGTTAGGGAAGAGTAGGGTCTGGAAAATTAGAAAAAGTGTAACCTCTCAGTTATATTTCTATATAATCTGAGGTACAAAAATTGTATTTCAATTATTGAAAACAAACTAGAAAAGATACTTGGCCACTTTGCAAATATATAAAATTTCATTACTTTTCAAAACAGTTATGTTATTTAAAGTCTTGAAAATTATCTTTTTGGAACTTTATAAAAATATATATAATATATATAAGCTAAAATAAACTCCCATAATGTAACTTTATACTGAATTACTAAGTTAACTAGGTTATTTAATTATATGGTTCAGTTTCTTAAAGGATATCATAATTTAAGGTTTCCTTCAAATGAGTTAATTGTTTTGATTATTACTATTAAATATCGATTTGTTATTATAATACTAATAGTTTTAAGAACAAAATATTGTGTAATTAGAAAAATTCCAGTCCTCTCCTTTTCATACCTGTTCTAAACAAAATACTTGTTATTGAAAATAATCTATCGATCGATAATTTTTTTGGTAATTCCAGTAATTTTTCATTAAGTAAATCCTTATTTTAAAAAGTGATAAAAAGTATTAACATCTATTAATCAGTATTTATTCAAAAAATTTAATATTTTTGTTAAATTACTTTTTTTAAGGAATTTATTGGAGGAAAACTCACTTAAATTTTGAAATTTTGAATTAAAACTAAAAAATTATTTGAAGTTTTGATAAATTGTTTCGTAATCTTTTTTTAAATTTAATTTGAAACTAAGTTTTCTTACAAATGATTTTTTAAGTTAAAACACTTCATTGAATTCACTAAAATTGTTGTATATATTTGTATAAATGAGAAATGAATGACTATTATTTTTACCAGTTTTGGATTACTTCCGGTGATAAACGTATGAAGAATTATTTCTTGTTCAGTAATGGCCCGTTTCTAGCGCTCAGCATAATTCTATTTTATCTTATTCTTGTTCTAAAAATAATCCCAGTGTATATGAAAAACAGCCCTCCTTTTCAACTGAGAAGTCCTATTATTGTCTACAACAGTGTTTTGGTTGCGATAAACCTCTTCTACTTCTTCTACGAACTGATAGCTCTCAACTTCGGAACCGCTCTATTTCTTGATTTTAATATACCCGCCGATGAGAACATGAATACATCCGAAACTCAAACGGAAATAAATATTTATTATTTCTATTATTTGACAAAATATCTCGATTTTATGGATACAATATTTTTTTCACTTCGCAAGAAAACTAACCAGATTACATTCTTGCACCTCTATCACCATTCATTAGTACCGACTCTTGGATGGCTCGGATATTGGTTTAGATATAACAATATGGCGATTAAGCTATTTATTCTGTTCAATAGTCTGGTAATTATCAAATAAAAATGATTTTATTTATTTCAAATAAATAATATTTAAAATATATTTGAGCAGGTTCATTCGGTTATGTACACATATTATGCTTTATCTGCATTTGGTCCAAGTGTTCAGCGCTTTCTTTGGTGGAAACGTTATATAACCCAGCTACAATTGGCTCAATTTATTATTTATATTTTGTATGGAATAATTACAGTCCAAATGGGAGTTCCATATCCGCCTCCAATCAAATATTTTACTCTTATTCAAAGTCCTATATTTTTCTATCTTTTCCTTAATTTTTATATCCAATGCTATAAAAAATCCAAAAGTATTAAACAAAAATAAAATAAAATTTAATGATTATTCTTCGCTGGATCTTATTTTAATCTTAAATACCAGTACCAAGTTCATTTAAATTATTAACCTATAGTAATCATGTGTTTTATTATATTAACCCTTTTGACATAAAGTGATATGTTGTATCATGGTCAATTCTCTATTATAAAGAAAAACCAGTGACTAATGAATATCAAAAACGTGAATAAAAGTCTGAAAAATTACTATAAAATTTATATGTATTGAACCTAAGATTTCAACATTAGTTATTGTTATAGATTTTACTTGTTCATTTTCCCAAACCCACTTCATAAAACAACTTCTATAATATATAACATATAATATAAGTCAAGTTTTATTTGCATGGTATTTTTGAACTTTGCTAGCTTGTGTTCATAAACTCAACATAAACTATTAAATGAAAGTTAACCGGGTATTTCAAACTTGAGAAAGCTTGATATAAGTTATAAACTTGTTAATATATTAATAATCTGTATAAATGGAGTTTCATAAATCATCATGATAATTTATGTAACATAAATTATGTTACATTTGTTATCAAAAAAATGGTCTTATTAATGAAAGTGACAAAAGGAGTCACTTTTTTAACCTATAGCTGAATGTTTAGACGATTTTAAATAAATTTTAAGAATTTTATCAATAGTTTTTATATAAATTAGCAAGGTATCATTATATCATAATCAATATAATTATTTCTTAAAATTCTTGTTTCAATTTTAAGTTTGAAGTGTAAATGTTATGCTTTTATGTAATTTAATGATATTTGATTGGAAAACTGAATGATCTAGGTCTAGAATTAGTCTAATATGGTTTAAATAGATAGTTAGTAACCCCACCTCTCCGTCCATTCATTAACAGAAAAAATATTTTTTAGATAAAAACATTTTTACGGATTTCCTGGAAATCGACTAAAATTTGGTATTAATAATAGTTGTGAACACAAACTCATATCAAATAATTTGTTTAATTATTTAAAATGTCGTCTTATAATAAATCACTTCTTGAGTTATCAATTAAAGGTAAAGACTTAATAGTCAAACACGTGAGCAAAACAAGTCCTCAATGTATAGTTTATTTGAGAAGAATGGGTGCAAACAATTGCAAGTTTGTAGAGACCGGTCGTACAGAAGTGATTCGAAACAATCGAAACCCGGAGTGGAGTATAAAAGTTCCGATTGTTTTCCGATTCAACGAATGGCAAACCATTAAACTCGAGGTTTGGGACTATGATATCTGTGCCGACAACGAACTCCTCGGAGAGATTGAAATGGATTTGTCGGCACTTATTGTCAATAAATTACAGCCAATTGTAAAACGGCTTAAATTCTTTCCAAACAATCAGTCCTTCAGTCAGTTTACAGTTACGGGAGAACTCTGGCTAACCATAGAAGAGGTTTGATTTCAATCTCTAATTAATTGTTTTTAACTCATTTGTCACTCAAAAGGTGTTGGCGTCCAAACAAACAGTTCAGATGCAATTCGAGGCCAAAGGATTGCCTCAAAAGGACTTTTTGGGCTCATCTGATCCATACCTTACTCTTACTAAAGAGAATATTGACGGCACAGACACTCAGATATATAGAAGTGAAGTGATATATAAAACTTTAGAACCGCTTTGGTCTGAGTTTAAGCTGAGAGTTGATGACCTCTGCGATTGTGATCACCACAAACTGATTCGGATCAGTTGCTTTGATTGGGACAGACATTCGAGCGATGATTTCATCGGTGCTGTCAATACATCTCTTCATGATTTGAATCGTCACATCTCTACTCTTCAGACTTTTGAACTGAAAAAAGATGACATCCATTTGAGCTCTAAATCAAAATCCAAGTCTTTAGACAACAGATCCGTTAAACGAAAGAGTTTTTTAATGAAGAACTTCGATAAGAAATTCGACCAAATTTATGGATTTCTAATGTTGAGGAAACTCCACTTCAGACAAGTTCCAACTTTTGTGGATTACGTGCACTTTGGAGGAACACAAATCCATTTCATGACTGCCATTGACTGCACTTTCGATTCGCAGTCATTTCACAGAAAAATGTTTGACATTAATGGTCAACAAATCAATTATTTCGAAAATATTCTCCAATGTTTTGGTCATATTTTAAAGAATTATGACTATCAGGGACTATACGCTGGCTTTGGGTTCGGCGCTCGACTTCAAACTAGTCAAGAGTCAAACAATTGCTTCAACTTTAAATATAATTCAATTGTTCCCTATTGTGATAGCATTGAGGACCTGATCCGGAGCTATAAAACTACTTTAAATACTTTGATTGAATGGTCGACTCATCGTCACTTCGCACCCGTTATCTCAGAAGTACTTCAATTGACAAAAAACTTTTTGAATGGAAAGCATTACTTCATTCTCGTAATGATTACCACCGGATCCAATGCAGACAACGCGGACACACTCGAAGCAATAGTGAAAGCGTCGGCAATGCCTCTCTCTATTATAATAATAGGAGTCGGAAACAATCCCTTTACTAGTCTTAAAAGATTAAGTGGTGACTCGACATGTTCTCGAGGCACCCGTACTTATAGAGACAACGTTCAGGTTTTAATCCCTTTTATATTTTCATTTTTCTTTAAACTTATTCTGTTTTACTTCTTTAGTTTTTTCAACTCAAGAATTATATGACTACTGAAGGTATGGACGAGCGGTTAATTAGAGATGTTTTGGAAGGAATACCAAAACAAATGCTTGAATTTATGGAATCTCGAAATTATTTGCCTCAAAATTAATGGTCAGAAGTTTTTTCTTCCTCTTAATACTAACAGAAAATAATAAGTATTGTATGAATTTTAGTCAATTAATTTATTCGCAAACTTGTATTGAATGCTCTGCTTATTTTAAATTATCAAGCCAATATTTATCGCTTTTGCCAAACGAAACCATGTACAATTTAACTGATAATACCGATCAAATTAAAAGTTTATTGAAATTTTTAAAATCTAAAAATGGATAATAAATTAAGATTTATATTTTGATTTACAACAGAATAATTAAATTTAGTGTTTTTTAGTTGTGTTTAGATTTAATTTTAAAATACTTTGTCTGATCGCCAACTCTTATCTTATTTTGATTGAAATTTTTAAATACAAACTATTAATTTGTTTGGAGAGTCGAGTGTTGTCTTCCTCGGTTTTCATTCCTTATGAACAATGGCTATAATCAACCTAAAAATGTTAACTAAGGATTTATTAATTAAGGACCCTGATATTTATTCATATAATAGGCTATAATTTTTGACATTATTTAAACATTTATTAAATATATTGAAATATATAATAGTTGTCATAATTTTAATTATGTCTTAACAACAAACGAATTTTTGTAATTTGTTCGTCACTGAACTGATAAGTCATCTGATCCGATGACTTAACCCCTTCTGGAATAACAATCAGATTCTTATCCCAATTGCCTTTTAAATGAGTTGGAATAAACTGTGGGTCTATATATTGAGTTAATTCCTCCTTTTTAACGAATTTGACTATATTTTTGAGTTCTTCATTCATGAAAGAGACAATAAGTTTAGCTGTTGCATTTAATATCCATGGTAATTCTATTGCAAGGCAATATTTTGGTCCGCGAGGGTAGTATTCTTGAATGACATCAATAGTGAATTTGGTTATTTCCAAGTCGACATTAGAAATACCAGCTCCTTTTGTATCGCCTACAAATACCCATCCTTGGTTAAAAGTGTCCTTATCCAACAGCTCAATAAAATAAACATTGAACTTCTTAAACAAATGAACAAGGTCTGATTTGTGATACGCAGATAATTTCATCCAAACAATAGGTCGGCCCTCTTTATCCTTCAGACCCGTTGAGAACAATCCTTCAAAACAAGTAATTATTAATTGTCTGTCAAATTGTCGATCATTTGGTACAACCGATTTGATACAGTTCTTTGGGGAAGTCCTCTGCCTTTAGTTCATTTACTCCGAAAGACTTTCGCCATTCCATAGCCTTAACCAAAGCTTTAAGGGCTGCGTCTTCTGTTTTGTTAACAAGCACATATCTTTCGATAGTCCAGTCATTTGTTCTAACTATTTCCACATCATCATGGTGAAACTTGTCTCCGTCCACTAAATTGAGAAAACTTGTCCTAATTCTTTCGATTACATTTGAATTAACTAACATTTTGCTTAAAATATCATTTTAATTTATTTTAAAAAATCTGAAATTACCTTAGTTTCCACTATAAATGAGAGAATTATTTAAAGATAATAATAATATTAAATAAAGTTATTTAATAATTTGGTCGAATGTTTATCAATAGAGCATTATATCAAACAAGTGATAGTTTAAATTCTTAGACATGGATAGCATAGTTTTTGAAATGATCTTTGTAAATTATGACATGAGGCTAGCAAATATATAAATGTAACTTTTTCTAATAAAATCGTCAAATATAATAATAATAATTGACTAAAAAATTTTGATGAGAATTCTAACACTATAACAAAGATTTGATTGTGAAATTTTTTATATTAGGTTCAGTTTTAGGTCAAATTTTTAATCAAAGTTAAACCTAACATTCGTTAACTGAAACTTAAAAACAAAATCAAACAAATTCTTATAAGTTTGAATTAAAAAAAATTCTTGAATATGAAAACTAATTCATCCATGTATGGAGTATACAATTAGCAATAAGATGAAAAAGGTTGAGTCTATTTTTTCTCTATAATATAATATTGATTGTCATCAAAATTGATTGAAGAAAAGAGAAAATTTTTTTAAATTTCATTTTAACTTACTAAAATTTTCTTGCTAGATAATATTTTCAATCAAAATATAATGCTTATTTATATACATAATTTATCAATTATTTTATTAACTAACTTATATTATAAAAAAAGTCAAACTAGAAAATCAGAACTATAATTTAATATATAAATATATTAGAATATCAAATATAATTGAAAATTGATAAAATACTTACCGTATTTCTTGAGATACGATTGCATGCAAGATTATTTAAGCTTGTCGTGAAGGGATGCAAGCTTACCTAGATAGTATTGCACCTATTTTTTACCTATAAACTGTAATATTGGACAAAAGTTAAGTCATTCAAAAAAATATATTTCAATTTAATGCATTTATATTCACAGTGAAACCTCTTGAACATGAATATGTTTGGTTTGAGGTATCGTGTTCATATTTGAGAGGTGTTCATATTTAAGAATTACCTCCCAAATATGAACATATAA